>JAWQRP010001129.1:0-20952 GCA_033557875.1 Quadriops clusia | reverse complement strand
TGAAAAGAAATAATTTTTAGTTGTTGCACTCTTCGAAGTTAAACCAAGACTAAAATAACTTCAGTAAAATTCCTTTTTAAGCCTGTAGAAACTTGTATAAACGTGTATTTGTATAAAAGGGTGCCAGGTATAAAGCCGACCGTACACAATAGGCCCGGACTCCGACTGCCAACTCAGCGCTCCGAACAGCTGCTTCTTCTACCTGCTGTATCTTTAAAACGACTTCGAATTTTTAAAAATCACTTTACTACCGTATTTTAGACATGTTAAGAAAGCAATTTATGAAAAAAAATCGATTTTTTGAGCCCATCACATGGGATGACCCCCTTAAAACGAACAGTATTTATTTGTCGAAACCCTGCAACTTTTTTTCGGATGACTATTTAATAGACACTTGTGGTTATTCATGGGAAAATATTAATTTGAAAGTAGTGGATGCACTAGAAAAACTAAACTTGGGTGAATATCAGAAAATTGAAACTATTTTTGATGCGTTAATCATCAGATTGACCTTATTTCCTTCTTCAGGGAATTCATTAGATAAGTCCAATTTTTTTGAAATTACTTCCACAAGTTTGCAAGAATCAGTTGAAGAGTATGCTATGGAAAAAGGAGTGGAATTAATGGTAAACTGGAAATCCTATTTCGACTCAATTTTTTTCGGATATGACGCTTCCGAGTTTAAATTGTACACAACCGAATTCAATATCGAATATTTCAAGGAATTATCTGTGTTTCTGTCCACTGCAGAATCTTCCTACTTAGAAGTTTATTACGTCTACAGGGTGACTAATGAGATACTTTTGGAAATGACTGAGTTCTTCCTAAGGGAAGATGATTGCGTTAAATTTACTATGACGCATATGAAATATGGTGTCATGCAAGGAATGCCCAATTTAAAGGATCTGGTGGAAACGAAACAAAGGGTGGAGAATATGTTGGTGTGGATCAAAGATGCTTTCTTCAGTAATATGGAGAAAGCCGAATGGATGGACGATCTTTCGAGGTCGTTCTCCAGGAAGAAATTGGAAAGAATGATGTCTTTCATCGGGTTCCCGGAATTTGTAATGAATCTTGACGCCCTGGATGAATACTACAAAAACTTGCAAACAACACCTGATGGTTTAATCAACAACATGCTGCAGACGTACCGAATACTTTACGAAGAATGACTGCGAAGTCTCAACCAGAGTCAAGAAACCTACAAGGATTCCTGGAAAGTAAACTTGGAGGAGGTAAATGCCGCCTATGTACTTGACGAGAACGCGATTTATTTATCGATGGCAATCATGAGGTTTCCTTTTTATGCCTTGGATACTTTGGAGGTATTGAATTTTGGTTCTATGGGTTACGTGTTAGGCCATGAGCTCACCCATGGACATGGGGTAATTAGCATACAAATGCCTGAGACCGACTGGACTCCAGATACCTTAGAAAACTTCTTCGAAAGAACCCAGTGTCTCACTGAACAGTACAACAATTATGAACCAAACAAATATGAGCGAGACACATATTACCATAACTCATGGAATAACAAGGGTTACCTTACTTTGGAGGAGAATATCGCTGACAACGGAGCAATCCATCATGCCTACGTGGCTTACAAGAACTACTCCCAATCCCAACTCAGCGCTCAAGAACGAAACCTAAAGTTGCCGGGCTTCCGGGACTTCACCCAAGACCAACTTTTCTTCCTAGCCTTTGCCAACGTAAGCATAGAATAGTAAAGAATAAAACAAAATCATTTCTTAGACTCTCCATAAATGAATATAAATAATTTTCAGCATCACTGTGGACAAAGGCATGCAATCTACAATCCGTTCGATCCGCATAGCATTCGAACTTTGAGACTTCTTGGGACTTTACAAAACTTCCAACCATTTGCCGACGCATTCCAATGCAAAAACGGAACCAAAATGAACCCGAATAGGAAAAAATGCACCATTTGGCAAAGATTTGGAAATACTCGCGCACCATCTACCGTCACTTCAATACACAACTTCTGAAACGTTTCTATAAAGAGTTTTATGAACCGATTCTGAAATCTCACTGTAGCCTAAATGAAGGTGGTTGACTAGTAAACAAACTAGTTTGTAAACATTGACACACTTTCTTCTCTAACACCAACAACGACGTATACCTATACCGACACGGGAATTTTAAACCCGTTTCGAACTTTTCAGATTTCTTATTAAATTGTTCATATTTTTCAAAATTTCATAAAGATAAAATGGTCTTTATGTTGTAACGTGTGTCGCCACAGCAAGATTTTGTACGATAATCGATAAGAAAAAAAAAGTTATATATTTTGCCAAAAGGTCGTTGTAGTTACCTTTCGAATCATGTTTTAAAGCATCTGCGAAAGCCTCATCATATTCCGTATAGTAATTTTTGAGACATCTGAAAAGTACGGTTTGTTTACTAGTCAGTCCTCTTAATGTAGAATTTCAGACATCTTGAGTTAAATTTTTAGTCAGAAATAAAGCTCCTGCTGAATCTATATGAAGAAAATTGAAGAAATCGTTTATTTTCACAAACACTACAGTTTCGACAGATTTTGCTCTTTACGATTTTTTTCCTTTTGCAAAATTGAAAAGGAGGTTGGAAGGATGCAGATTTTTTTAACACAGAAGAAATGAAATTGACTACGAATACTCTGTGCATTCGGTGAAAGTTGAATATGAGACGCTTACAATAAAAATGATAAGCTGATACAAAAAATAACAAATGCAATGAATTAAAATAAAGTTAATTATAACGTAAAATCTATCTGATAAGTAATAGTTATATAATAATAATGATTAAGTAAAGGCAATAAACTTACTAATCTAGAGATAATATAGGTACAATTAAGAAATGTTAGAATAATTGAACTATAAGATAAAAATAGACAAATAATTGTATCTACAGGGGTATATGGAAGAAAACTAGGTATTATCTTTTTTAAGCTTTATTTATTTTAGATTTTTTTTAATTCATTATTTATTTATATATACAAAAAAAAGTGTTGTATCACACGGGAGCGGTGTATATTTTTCAAAAAACACAATTCATTTACTTCAAACCTTAACATTACAAAGCTATCACTAGATTATAATCAAAGATAAGCCTTTGATTCTAATATATTGTATAGTACAGTAACAGTTATAATTAATTAAAATCACACAGCGTAAAGGCACGACGTATTGAAGGATAGTTGTAATAAAAAATATATAAAAATTTTAGTACCTAGTCAATATCACACGTTAATATTTATATTGTAGTAGTCTGTCTTAAATATTTTTTCTAAATATTTTTTTTTCCAAATAAATTTTTTCTAAATAAATTTTTTCCAAATAAATTTTTTCTAAATAAATTTTTTCTAAATTATTTTTTGATAAACGTTTTTGCTTCACCAGATCCTACACCTCTTCCTGTCAGGATTCATTTTACTTCCTTTGGGACAATTGAAGGCTTGGGCGAACTCATGAGAGTTTTGGAGTGTTCCTAAAACTCTAATGGAACCGGGACAATGGGCATCCGACAAAATTTGCTCCTTTAATAAGGCTGTACCTCTTTCCTCGCACCAAATCTGCAAAATTTAAATAAGACATTAACTAATTAACAACTAATTAAAATCAACAAAACTCACACTCCCAAAACCGAGAAAAAACATTTGATCGTTCGTGTAGTTCTCAAAACCAGGTAATTTCTTATTAGCTCCATGTGCCCTTTGGTAATTTTGATATGCCAAGTAAGCCTGGTGCATCCCTCCGTTGTCAGCGATGTTTTCGCCTAAAGTTTGAGTTCCGTTGATCTAGCGAACACAGGAACAGATTTGTTTTTTTCTGTATATATACATTTCATCTAAAAGTAAGCTATTACTAATCTTAATGAACTTACAAACATGTTGACTTGAGGTACTTTGTATTGATTGTACTGATTGATGAAGCACTCAGTTTTATTAGTGAAGGACGTGATGGATTCATTGGTCCACCATTTTCGATAATTACCGATTTGGTCGAAGAACCTTCCGTTGTTGTCAAAACCGTGCGTGAGTTCGTGCCCCAAAATGCTCCCTATTGCGCCATAGTTTAAAACTCTAGAAGCAATATGCACTATGACTAACTTAATCAAGCTTCCTTAAAAATTAACAATCCATAATGTATTCGTTTAACAATACTTACTCTAACCCTAAATCGTACAAAGGAAAAGTTAAAATAGCCATGGGGATGTACATAGCATTTTCAACGGGAAAATAAAGGGCGTTGACAGTCAGAGGACTAAAATATGAATTTCTATTGTTTTTCCATCTCAAAGAAGCTAAGTTTAATCGAAATTGCAAACTGATGAACTCTATCATGTTTTCGAAGTAAGTGTTATTCCTAATGGTGATGTTTTTGTAATATCCCTCCACATCAATATAACATCCCTCTATTTTAGATTTATTCGTCAGACATTCCATTAAACCGATGAAGGATAGCATCTCCTTGTTTTTCTCCAAGATGGCCTTTTTCGTGGTGGAATCTATCCAAGTTATGTCCTCCACTCGTTCAATAAAGGCACTCTTGATATTGCTCAACATGTGGTCGATCTTCGGCTTGGTCTCATTCATAAAGGCTTTCTCGGCAATTCCGTAGCTCACAGCAACCCCCATGAATTCGATCACCAATTCGGTGCAATAAGAAGAATTGCGAATTGCATATTCATTGATTATTGTGGAAGTGTTGAAGATCATAGTTTGGACCGCCATCCACCAGGTGTATAGTTCAATGGTTTCCGCGGAAGTATTCGCCAAGTAGAAAGAAATGTTCTTTAAATAATTTAAATTTTCATAAGTGGTAACAACAAAATCGGATGTATTCAAATCCAGAGTCACATCAGGAATATCCTGGAACATCATGTTCACATAAGTCCTCCAGAGGTCTCTTTGGGTTTGTGTGGAGTTTTTCAACTCGAAGAACTCATCCGTTCTTTTCTGCAAATCTTGGAGATTAATCTTAATAACTTCCTCTGGATTAAATTGATTGATCTTCGATAAGTTCACCATGTCCACGGTTATATTCCAAAGAAGATTAACAGCATTGGTGATGACGTCTTCCTTTAGATGGGCAGTACTGAATTTCTCCAAAACTACTTGAATGATATATTCGGCGTATTCCTTAAACAAATTTTCCTCGATTTGATTCCAATTGGACTTTCTGCTAAACTTCGAATCCTTAAAAGGGTTATGCAACGGAGATGCCGCAGAAGGAGTGCCCATGTACATGACATTATTGGTTGTGTTATAAATATCAAAGTCTACTTTGAAGCCAACGAACAAATCCATGTAAAAGAGTTTTTTCAAAGCAACATCGGTCTCCATCCAGTCAAATTGTACCACTCTTCCTGCATTCTTGAAGAAGGTGGGAATCATGGGCAACTTGGCTTTTTTCAAATACTTTTCCATTACGGTGTATCCCAATCTATTCCTCTCATTTAAATCCATGCACGATTTGTACAAAAGCCTGCTTTGCTGCACAGGAAGAGCATCGTCCTTTAAATCCTTCGCCATTAAGAATTACTCCGCGGCCGTCCACACGTTCTGTGTGATTAAATGGAAGTTGGACAACGAATAGAACTTTTCATGTTTTTCACGTTTTTCACTCCAATGTCCACAGGCATGTTTGTAAAAGTCTTCGCAAGGATCAACGCTCATGTCTATGGAGGATCTGAAATCTTCTGCGGTTCGGTAGCACTGTTTGGACATACAAATAACCGGACCCTTATGAGTATCATTCCCTATATTAACATCTACAACAAATAAAAATATGCTAAAATATTCAGAAATATAACAAAAGTAAGAATACGTACTGAATCCTAATGTAAATATGATAGCGTAGATGATAATAAAGATAGCACACAGACAAAAACAGATTTTTATTAAAGATCTGTGTCTAAAACAAAAAGAAAAAATTAAATGAAAACCACTGCAGCTAAAGTAGCGTTTATTAAAGACAGTCTATCATCATATGCATTTTCTTTGAGAGATCAAAGCGAATGCAAATCAATCAACAATCTCCAGATCATCAAAAGTGTAAAAATGATAGTTAATGATTCTCATGGGGATTCTCACACACTGTTTATCTTATTTTATTTATACTAATTATCAATCTATTATAAATACATTTAACGTTCCTATTTAAATAATAAGATAACACATATAATTTGAGTCTATAGTTGATTATATAAGCTATAGATAGAATTTGCAGTACTTAAATGAGAATAGCATAGATAAATAAAAAAAATACTTACAAACGAAATATACATGAGAAAAACTTGTTCATTATTTTGATGAAATCTTATGTTCTAAATATGCACTCTAATTAATACTATTAAAACTGTGAACGAACGGTTACCCCGATTTAAACAGTTTAACTGTACTTCATTCGTATTTATACATTCCAATTATTTATGTCTTAATCAAATTAATCATTTACTTACCTATCTAATCAAACAATGGATTTTTTGAAAAAAGGTAATGCTGACCCACGCCTTTTACTTAACTTAAGTTGCTACACGTGTCCATAACAAAAATGTAGAATTTCAGACATCTTGAGTCAAATTTTGAGTCAAAACTTCTACTGAATTTCATATGAAGAAAACTGAAAAAATCCTGAGTGCTCACATATAAATGTGATTTCCAGAAACCAACACTATTGTTACTTTAGCCAAGGGTCTACAGATTTAGCTCTGCGATATTTTTTTCTGTTCCTAAAATTGAAAAGGAAGATAGAAGGATGCAGATTTTTTTAACACAGAAAAAATGAAATTGACTACGAATACTCTCTGCATTCGGTGAAAGTGGAATATGACACGCTTACAATAAAAATGATAAGCTGATAAAAAATAACAAATGCAATGAATTAAAATAAAGTTAATTATAACGTAAAATCTATTTGATAAGTAATAGTTATATAATAATGAATAAGTAAGGACAAGAATCTTACAAATCTAGAGATAATAAAGGTACAATCAAGAAAAGTTATCATAATGTAAATAGATATTATGAGAAATTATAAACTTAAATACGAATTAAAAATTTGAATTGAACTATAAGACAAATATAGGCAAATAAGTGTACCAACAAGGGTGTACGAAAGAAAACTAGGGATTATCGTTTTTATAAGCTTTATTTATTCTTGTTTATACAAATTGTAAATAACTATTACCATATAAGTAATTACCATTCACAAAAATCACAATAAAACTAAAACAAGACATAGATGTGAAAAAGGAAATAAATGAATACCTACTCTTAGAAATATTTCAATTAGATGCATACTTATGTATTTCTATTTAATTAATAAAATAACACAAATAATTTGTGTCAGGTGCAGACAGAACTCTCTTTACGTCAATAGGAATAGGATAGATAAATTAATAAATACTTACAAACGACTTGCACGGAAAAAAAATTTTTCCATTATTATTCTGATGAAACATAATGCGTTAATATGTACCTAATTACACTAATTATTACTATTAACGCTGTGAGCGAACGGTTACCCCGAATTGAACAGTTTAAGTGTATTTTATTCGTACTTATATATTCCAATTATGCATGTCTTAATCAAATTAATCCTTTACTTATCTATCTAATCAAATAATGGATTTTGTGAGCACAGGTAATGCTTACCCACATCTATTTTTTAACAAATGTTACACGTGTCCATAAAATAATGCAGAATTTCAGACAAATTGAGTTCAATTTTGAGTCAGAAATAAAACACTTACTGAATCTGATATGAAGATAAATGAAAAAATCGTGTTTTCATAAACATGATTTTCAGAAATCAACGCTATTGAGTTTCGCCAGATTTAGCTTTCTGAGATATTTTTTCTGTTATCAAAGTTGAAAAGGATAATGAAAGGACACTGATTTTTTTTTCTTAAAAAACAATAAATTAGCTGAAAGTACTCTATGCAGTCAGTGAAACTAGAATATGAGACGTTTACAATAAAAATGACAAGGTGATACAAAAATGATAATTAAAAAAATTATAATTAAAAAAATTATAATTCAATGAATTAATAGAATTCAATTAATTATAATGTAAAATCTATCTGATAAGTAATTCTGATGTAATAACAGTGAATGAATACAATCAATAAGCTTACTAAGCTAGATATACTGTAAAAAAGAAAAGTAATAATTATATAAATAGGTATGAACAATTATAAATTTAATAGGTACGGATTAAAAATTTTAATTAAACTATAAGTCAATACAAGTAGAAATATAATCATATCAGCTCACATAAAGAAATGTGTGATGTATTGAAGTAATTAGAAGTATAAACAAACATTAGAGATATATGATTAAGCATTTACAATTCAATTTTCCCAATTGTATATTATTGTTTTGAAACATGCAAACTCATACACTAGAGTTAAAGCACACACGGCAAAAAAATTATGTGTCGGACGTTACCCGCTATTGAAGCGGTACTATAAAAATCACGATGTCGGACGAGGTCCTGAGTTCCGACATAGGACGGTGGTATAGAGAAGAAAACTAGAAATTATTATATTTTTAAACTTTCTTTATTTTAGTTTTAGCAAAAAAATGCTGTAATGAGAAAAACAATTTGGTCATTTACAAACTTTTGCTACTGTTTATTTGAAAATAATGCAACTATGCTTTCGGTCTGTAGTACAATCTTTAAAGGCGAAATTATACTTTCATTTTGGATTCAAATCTCAAATATTAAAATTGGGCTTGGGCAGCTATTGCCACATGTACGTATAAGAAAAGCGGTTGATAGAAATTAATTTTAAAAATGGGAAAATCATAAAAGTAAACTTAATAGACAGCAGAATAATTCTATTATATATCATTTTTGTTGTGGTTTCGATATAAATTTGATTACAATCCTTACAGTTTATTTGGTATACAACATTGTTATGGTCTTTGGTTTTTATTTTACCGTTGTTGGTGGAGGTGAACAATGATCTAGTTTTAGGGGCATATGCGGCATTATTAAGAGAAATAGTGACCAACATATGAAGCATAATAAAGATAAACTTTTTGTGACTGCAACGACTGACTTTTGAATAAAATATAATAAATTAGATGAAGTTCTTTTAAAAATTGACTTTCCGCAAGAGTTTCTTCAAAAGCATTAGAAGTGAATTGGTTGAGCTATGTCTCAGATTACGTGACTTTGAGTCGATCCGTCATTCAGTGAGTGATATTTGGTTTTTATATACATATAGATAACATACATTTGTATTATTAAATAATTATCTTTAACAAATAATCACTTCTAATCCAATACACTTATGGTAGCGTTTTTTTTAAATCTTCAAACCACACCTTAATTTCACATTTTGGCTTAGTCTTCAGTTTCTTCGACGTTGCTGTCTTTATTTACTCTATGGCCGACAATCTGCTGCCTTCATTTTACTGATCCAATTTTAATGTTAATTAAATTTGACAAAAAGTTTTGGCTTTACTAAGAAATGAATTATTTGATTAGATACATACATATAAATAAAACGGATTAAAGGGATTAACACATGCACGATAGGTAGGTATAAATAAGGACGAATATGCAAACTTACTATCATAATTGTATTGAATTTTCATTACTACTATGGGGTGGAAAGTTGTAGTTTTGAGTGCTCTTTTGGGCATATTTGCAGTATGTGCTCTATATTTTGGTAAGTACTTACTTATTTATCAAGGGTATTTCTGAAGTAAAGCAAGTAAACTTTGTTTATGATTAATAAGTATGATTTTAGGTTATTCATGTTCATAATATTAGTAATAACAATTGGAATTAAAAACTACACATTAAAAAATGCCTTGTAGGATTTTTTAACATTAAAAGAACATTAGAAAAAATGTACTATTTAAATATAATATAATACTTTTCTGATAATTTTTTTTTAAATTGTCAACATGATTCGCCTTATTAAGGCATTTTCAAGAGATTAGATTACAAGAAACTTCATAAAGTTAAAAAACAAGTGTTTGATATGTTTTGTTTGAATTGTACGTGGATTTGATAAAAAAATAGTTTCTTATTGGATAGTTTAAAATATATTTGAAAAGAGAGTGTTTGTTCACTTATACAAGTTGAATTGTGGTCCGTTTTTATTTTTCCACTATCCTAAGTTTCTAAAGTTTTAATTTTATTGTTTTTATCACTTATATGTATGTATTAATTTGAATTTTCATTATCAACATGGCGGTCATTGTATTGTCAATGATTTCCAAAAACTGAAAAATGGAATCTGTTTATGCAAATATAAAGATCCGAAGGGCTTACCTTAGTTGTTGTAAAGTCTTGGAGAAAGGCTTACCATTTGTAGGAATAGGGTAAAGGAAGACGGATTATAAGCCTCGGATCACTTGTTGATTGAAAGTACCCGCGTCGTGCAGATCAGAGATTCACGCTCGAATATTTAACTTAATAAATCACTATGAACAACAACTTTAATTTGATTTGCAATTATTTAACAAACTTAGATGCTGTCACGTCAAGTGTTTCTTCGTTGCTTCTGCAAAACATGTGCGCATTGCCATAAGCGCAAACAACCCCACCACTAAACTCAAAAAGTGGCGGTTAAAACAAATATGTCCCTAACAGAATCTCTGATATTATGTTCATTGATTCGAATTTTGCATTGCAATTTTTACATTTAAGTTTGTAAGCATCGTTGATGTCTAATGGTTTGTTTTATCTTTGGCGTTGAATAAATTTATAAATACATTGTCGTTTGTTTTATAAATTAATTTTATATTATAAGTGGGTTTCCAGATTTATTAAATAAAAAATCCGTCAGGGGATGCCGAAATCTGGGTGGGGGGAGCGAAATCCGGCTATGTCACTCTATTATATTGTTATATGAACAATTCCTTTTTATATTCAGATTTGTTTTCTTGCGCGACTTCCTCCGTTGAGCTGGACTTCCAAAATGATGTCATAGTGAACGACAGCCAACTCGATCCGTGTGACATTTGTCAGACAACGTCTTGCATCAGATCTGCGTTGAACCTCAAAGCGTCCATGAACCTAACAGCGGATCCTTGCGAAGACTTTTACCAGTACTCTTGCGGAAATTGGATGGAGGAGTACGCGAACTATCATTCCAATGGCCGTTTTGACATGTTTCAATACGTTAGTGCTAAACTGCAAACCAACATCATTAATTTCTTGGCTGAAGAACCCGAGCCCGGAGCACCTGAATTTGTGAAAAAAACCAAAAACTTTTATGCTTCTTGCATGAGTTTTACTTCTTGGAACGGTGACTGGTCTCCAATCCTGAAACTCTTCAATCTTTCAGATAGGTTTTCGTTTGAAGATCCAACTGTACCTAGTGTAGACAAAGATTGGTTGACTGAAATGGACGCAGGAAACTTAAGGAAACTCTTCCGTGGACATTTATTTGTTAAATTATCTCAAGTTCAGAACGACATCGGCAGTGGTATTTATGTGTCCAAACCTTGCGACTTTTATTCGGGTACAGATGAAACAAATTGTACTTATCCCTGGAGACACCATAATTGGAATGTACATAATATATTAGAAAGTTTTCTCGAGCACAGATCAGTGAAAGCCGCAAATGTTACTAACCAATTAATCGGAGAATTGAATGCACTACCTTCTTCATTACCTTCGTTAAATACATCCATTTTTATCCAAGTTAACTCTTCAACTCTGCAGGAAATAGTTGAAGAGTATGCGAACGTAAAGGGAGTCGAATTGAAGGTAAATTGGAAATCCTACTTCGCGGCGATTTTTTCAGGTTTTGAGGACGCCGATTTTGAATTGTATACAACGGAATACGACATCGAATATTTCAAGGAATTATCCGTGATGCTGTCAACTGTGGATCCGTCCCACTTGGAACTCTATTACTTGTATAGGATATTCAAACCGGTCTATGAGGAAATAATTAAATATTTGCAGTTAGAAAACCAAAATTGCGTTTCCTTAACTATGACTCATATGGAATATGGTACTTTGCAAGGAATACATAAATTAAAGGATTTAACGGAGATGAAACGAAGGGTGGAAGATATGTTGCAGTGGATCAAAAACGCCTTCCTCAGCTCCTTTGAGAATGCCAAATGGATGGAGGAGTCTTCAAGGTCGGCCTCCTCGAAAAAATTGGAAAAAATGAAAGCTTTCATTGCATTTCCTTCATTTTTAACGAATCTGGACGTACTGGAGGACTACTATAAGAACTTGGAAATAACTCCCTCTGGTTTGATTGTCAATTTGCTGCAAACGAAACGAATACTTTACGACGAATGGCTGCGAAGTCTGAACCAGAGTCTAGAGATCCACAAGGATCCCTGGCTACTACAATTAGAAGATGTGAATGCCGGCTATTCAGTTACTCAGAACGCCATTTATATTCCGAAGGGAATAATCAAGTTTCCTTTTTACTCCTTGGAAACTTTGGAGGTGCTGAATTTCGGGTCTTTGGGCAGCGTGTTAGGTCACGAGCTTACTCATGGGTTTGACAATAATGGAAGGAAGTTTGACGAAAACGGGACTTTTCAGCATGACGAAGATGGATTATTCTCGACAAACAGATGGGGTAAGAAAACAATCAAAACTTTCAAAGCGAGAACCGAATGTTTCGTTGATCAATACGACGAGTACGAGCCAATGAAGTTCGCCAAAGTGAATGAGAAACAAAGACAAAACCAAAACTATTTGAATGAGGAATACTTCACAGAAACACAAATAAATTTCCTAGACACAGCTTGGGTAAGTAGAAGAATATGTATTCTTTTAACGTTCTATATTAATTAACATAAATGTGCAGAATGAGTACTATGATGACTTCTACCATCATTCCTGGAATAACAAGGGTTTATTAAGTTCTGACGAAAACATCGCGGACAATGTAGGACTCCGCCAAGCTTACATGGCTTACAAGAACTTCTCGAAATCCCAACTCAGCGCTCAAGAACGAAACCAAAAGTTACCGGGCTTCCAGGACTTCTCCCAAGACCAACTCTTCTTCCTGGCCTTTGCCAACGTAAGAATAGATTAACAAAACACAAATTAAATATTTTTATCCGGAAGTGTGTCTTTTAAACTAGCTTTTATTAAATTACAATCTTTGAATTACCAAGACAGCTCCTATATAAATAATTTTCAGAATTTCTGTGGACAAAGGCAGGAGATCTACCAACCCTTTGATCCGCACAGCATGAACTCTTTGAGAGTCGTGGGTACTTTGCAAAACTTTCAACAATTTGCCGATGCCTTCCAATGCAAAACAGGAACCAAAATGAATCCGGACAGGGAGAAATGCATCTTGTGGTGAAATTTTGGAAAGAATTGGTGTGCGTCCCAGCATACCGTCCCTGTATATCCACTTGCTTAACTTCGGTTATCCATTTAAACTAGCAATCATACAGGATTATTGCCTTACATAGGGTTTTAAATAATTGATTTGTAAAAAATGCCACTTCTTTGTCGGCCATTTACCGCCTCTTAGATCAACAAAAAAGATCGCGATTTTGACAATTCAATCTTTTTAAATCGCCCAGTATATTCTATCACTATTATTAAATAAATAATAATTTCTTCACTAGTAATAAATATAAAGATTATAAAATTTAAAATTTCCTAATGTTGACAAATTATTTTATAAAAATTCTTTTTATTTGCATTGACAAAACAATAAAAAATAAGTTTCACTTAAAAAAAATAAATTAAGAATATGAAGCTTGTTTAGTATTTTTAACAATTTGGTTATAAATTCTATTAATTCGGTTGTTATTTTATTTGAAATTAAAACAGTTTTATGCTTGCATTTGTATTATTTTTACAATTTTCCTCCACGTGCGTTTCGCCGTTTCTACTTCTTCAGCACGGCAATTTATTTTAAATTAACATGATCTGAAAGAAGGTATATTTCATCGTTATTTTCATGTTGGGGCCACATGCGTAATTTTTTATGAAAATTGAGGTGACTTTGTTAAATTCATTATTTTACTTACATTTCTTGTAAAAAGGGTTTCAACTGAAAATTAGTATTTAAATGTTATAAAATTTGAACTGATTACCAGTCTCTCTGGATGTCCATTCTTCCACAGAGTTTTAATCATTTTTTCCAACATGGAAGGGCGATATTCTGAAGTTGTTAATTTTATGACTCGATCTGCTAAACCTCTGAAAAGTCATACTTATTTAGTTGTTTTAATTAAAATAAAACTAAATTTAGGTATCTACTAAAGATGCAAAATAATCTTGCTAAATCGCACTTTCTAGATAAATTCTCTTCTGCCTCCTGTTTAAAAACGAAAATCGGCCAAATTGGGCAACTTCTCAAATATAGCAGTTATATTGTGGTTACAAACAAAATATATGGAGTTGTACTTTACCATGGCATGTGTGTGTGTGTGAAGTCGAAAAGTCAAAATTTTTAACTAACGCGTAAATTTGTATCAACTTTTGGGTTTATCGGATAACGGGAAGTGAAAGTTTATCTAAAGTGGAAATAGAATTTTTTCAAGTATCATATCAAATTTCAACGTAATCTCTCAACCGGAAGAAGTTTTTTAAACATATAAAAATTATAAATACAATGAATTATAATGTAAAACCTATCTGATAAGTAACGGTTATGTAATAACGATGATAGAAGGGCAAATAAACTCACTAATCTAGACATAATAATCAAGGAAAGTTATAACAATGTAAATAGATAACATGAAAAATTATAAAATTTAATGCGACTTTTGAATTGAAATATTGTATAATACAATACAAGCATGATCATTTCAGCTCTCATAAAGAAAGGCGAGATGTACCATAATAAAGTTTTTAAAAGTATAAATGAACATTAGAACTATGTAATTAATCTAGTTTCTATTGAATGTATATGCACTTAGTGAGGCAAATGAGTGTGCAGGGGTGTATGGAAAAAAACTAGAAAATACATTTTTAAACTTTCTTTATTTTAGTTTTTTTTTCATTATTATATATGTATTTATATATACAAAAGAAGTGTTGTATCACACGGGAGCGGTGTATATTCTTCAAAAAACACAATTCATTTACTTCAAACCTTAACGATTACAAAGCTATCACTAGATCCTAATCAAAGATAAGCCTTTGATGCTAATTATATTGTATAGTACAGTAACAGTTATAATTAATTAAAATCACACAGCGTAAAGGCACGACGTATTGAAGGATAGTTGTAATAAAAAATATATAAAAATTTTGGTACCTAGTCAATATCACATGTTAATATTTATATAGTAGTAGTCTGTTTAAAATAGTTTTTTCTAAATAAAATTTCTCTGCAATAAAAATTTTCGCTTCACCATATCCTACACCTCTCTCTGTGAGGATTCATTCTGCTTCCTTTAGGACATTTAAAGGCTTCTGCGAACTCTTCAGAATTGTGGAGGGTCCCTAAAACTCTAATGGAGTTCGGAGAATGAGGGTCCTCGCGAATTTGTTTTTTTAATGACTCCGGAGAACTTTTTTCGCAAGAAACCTGCAAAATCCAAACAAAAATGAAATCAAAAATTTACCAAAAGATGAAAATCAAGTGGACGAATCGAAAAATAATTAATTAATAACTATTAAATGAAATGAATGAAACTTACACTCGCAAAAGCGAGAAAGAACATTTGGTCGTTCGTGTAGTTTTCAAACCCAGGTAACTTCTTATCGGCCCCATGTGCTCTTTGATAATTTTGATATGCCAAGTAGGCGCTGTGCAGTCCTCCGTTGTCAGCGATGTTTTCGCTCAAAGTTTGATTTCCCCGGATCTAGCCACCATAGGAACAGGTTTATTAGTTTCAATATATGTGCCCCAGCAAAGTACACTATTATTACCCTTAGGTACTAATGGACTTACCTGTATGTTGGTGTCAGGTAACGTATATTGATCATATTGATTAACGAAGCACTCAGTCTTCTTAGTAAAGGCCGCTTTGGTTTCATCGGTCCACCATTTCCGATAATTCCCATATTGGTCATAGCGGCTACCAAAATTGTCGAAACCATGGGTGATTTCGTGTCCCAAAATACTCCCTATTGAGCCATAGTGCAAGACTCTGAAAGTAGCTTAATTAAGGTTTCTTAAAAAGTAACAGTATTTAGCAATACTTACTCTAACCCTAAATTGTAAAAAGGAAAAGTTAAAATTGCTATGGGGATGTAAATAGCATTTTTGTTGCGACCATGGAAAGCGTTTACTTCCATAGGATTTATATATGAATTTCTATTGTTCTTTGACCTTAAGGAAGAGAAACGCAGGGGAAAGTACAAACTGACGAGCTCCATCATGTTGTCTAAATAAGTGTTATTTTTTATGACAATGTTTTTGTAATATCCTTCGATATCCTTATAACATCCATGGACCTTAGATTCGTCCGTCAGACATTCCATTAAACCAATGAATGGCAACATTTCCTTGTTCTTCTCCAAAGTGGCATTCTTTGTGGCGGAATCCATCCAAGTTATGTTCTCCACCCGCTCAGCGAATGCAGATTTGATGTTGCTCAACATTTGGCCTACCTTCTGCTTGGTTTTATTCATGAATTTCCTGTCGACAATTCCGTAACTCACCGCGACCCCCATGAACTTGATCACCATTTCGGCGCAACCTGAGGGATTCCGGTTTGTCTGGTATAAAAAGGTGTTGTAGATCATAGCCTGGACGGCCGTGTACCAGGTGTACAGTTCAATGATTTCTGGTGAGGTATTCGTCAGGTTGGAAGACATAGAGGTTAAATAATCTTCTTCTTCTTGAGTGGTATAAATCAAATCTGATCCGTCCAAATCCAGAGTCACATTTGGAATTCTTTCTGATATCATATTGACATAATTCCTCCAGAAGCTTTTCTTCTCCTTATTAAGTTTAATATGACTAGATTTCGAGATATTCCTATTATCGTGTATACTTTTACTTAACATCCAAATATGATCGATAGCTTCCTTGAGGATGTCGTCCTCTACATGAATATCAGGGAAATTCTTCAAAACTTCTTCAATAATGACCTTGGCTCTTTGCTTAAAGTTTTGTTCCTTCAATTCAGAGGTATCAAACTTCTGGCCATATATCGAATTTTTAAAAATACTAGGTAAAGGAGATGCTTTGGAAGGAGTCCCCATGTATATGAAATTGTTGGTAGTGTCAAAGAAGTTAGTTTTTGTGGTGAACCCAACGAACAAATCCATATCGAAGACTGTTTTCATCTCAATGTCTGCCTTCATCCAGTCGAACTCCACCAACTTTCCTGTTTTATTGAAGATGGAGGGAATCGAGGGCAACTTAGCTTTTTGCAAATACTTCTCCATAACGGAGTATCCCTGTTTACGAATCTCTTTTATATGTATGCAGGACTGGTACAATAACTTGATTTTCTTCGTTGGAAGAGCATCGTCCTTGGAAACGGGTTGTTTTAAGACCGTAATCGCTTTTTTATTTACCTTCTCTATGACTACATTGAAGTTGGAGTAGCTATCATAGTGGATGTAGTTGAGATTTTCTTGGGCCCAAAGGCCACAGGCATGTTGGTAAAAGTCTTCGCAAGGGTCTACGGTCATGTCCATTGTGTATCTGAAATTATACGCTGTTCGATTGCATTCTCTGGAAGTACAGACATTTTGGATTTTACTAAGATCATTCTTATCATTCTGATCTGCAACAAATAAAAATATCTTAAAAACGCATGGAAAAGTAAAAAAAAATACGTATACATACAGTAAACCAATGTAATTGTTAAAACCAGGATGATAATAAAGATTGTACTAAGCCGACGCTTAATCTTTCTCCTACATCTGAAACTAGAAGTAAAAATACAAAATTGAAACCACCTCAGCTAAAGCAGTTTTTAAAGTTTCGTGTCCTTGCGACGTAGAATGAATGCAAATAATTTGACCATAATCAACACCACCAAAGCATCCAAAGTATAAAAATGATTGTTGATGATTCCCATGGGGACAGAAATGGCATTTTTAAGGTATTCACGATTTTAAAGTTTATTTCTCAAGAATTCTTGTTTAGCAGAATAATCAGTGTTTTAGTGGAAGGTTAATCATTATGCAACGAACGGCATCTTCGATTGCTAATCTTAACGTCTCTACATCTCCAGTCAGAGGCTGGTTGGGACAAATCACAATCCCAGAAGTTATCATATTTCGCACACTATCAGTCCTATAATGTTTTTACCAGAGATATTTATACTAAGTAGATATCTATTTGGTAATTACAAATCACAAAAATTAAAATAAAAGTAAAATACTACATAAGATAAAAAAATAATTTGAGTCTATAGTTGATTATATAAGCAGCAGACAGAACATAAAGAGGAATATAGTAGATAAATGAATAAATACTTACAAACGTTCTCTAGGGTAAATATTGTCTTTTATTCTGATACAACCTAACATTTTAATATATACACTAATTAATACTATTAACGCTTTGAACGAACGGTTACCTCGATTTAAACAGTTTAAGTATATTTCATTCCATTTATACATTCCAATTATTCATGTCTTAATCAAATTAATCATTTACTTACCTATCTAATCAAATAGATTTTTTGAGAAAAGATAATGCTGACCCACGCCTTTTACTTAACTTAAGTTGCTACACGTGTCCATAACAAAAATATAGAATTTCAGACGTCTTGACTTAAATTTTGAGAAAAAAAATAAAATTCCTGCTGAATCTGATACGAAGAAATCTGAAGAAATTGCGAGTTTTCATAAGTGTGGTTTCAGAAACCAACACTATTCAGCCACAGTTTCAACAGATTTAGAGGTCAATGATTTGTTTGTACCTGAAGTTAAAAACGAGAAAGAAAGGACGCAGATTTGTCTTTCATAAAAACATGAAATTAGCTATAAGTACTCTCTGCATTCAATGAAAGGTGAATATGAGACGTTTACAATAAAAATGATAAGTCGATGCAAAAATTATAAATGATTAGTTAATTTTGAAGGGTAGTTAATTATAGCACAAAATCTATCTGATAAGTAATACTTACATAATAATGATAGAAGGGTAAACAAGCTCACTAATCTAGAGATAATAATAAAAAAACCTATAGTCTTATAATTTACTTTGGATTTTTAATAGATACTCTCATTCACAAGGTGATCCCGTGTTCAAAAATACCAATATTGCGGGAAAAATTTAATTAAATCGCGAATTTATGCATTTGATCAGAATGACGAATCTTCTGGGCAACTGGAATAGGTAAAATAACGCAGTGCCTGCGCCACTCATTTAACAAAGGTAAAAAATTTAAATTCTCCTACATGCTGGATTATATATGGATTATATAAAATATCGCCAAAGATACCTTAAAGTATTGTATTTGCATGCCTATTAAAATACTACTTATTGAAGATAACTGAAATTATATACTTCTGTTGACTTCTGTTGTCTTTACTTAAAAATCAATTACTTGATTAGATAAATATAACTAATAACTGATTAACAAGTGCATAATCGGGGTATATAAATAAGGAGGAATATGAATCAGCAACTTTAATTTAATCGAAGATACTCCTGGTTTTTATGTAAATTGTTCTTGGATCTTACATAATTACGTATAGTCTATAGTTATCTGTGTTAACTGAATAAAATATGTTGGACGCTTACGAATTTTGTAAATAATCTTCGTCTTGTGTAGGATCTTGAAAATTTTTCTTCAAAGTTATTGTTGTGTTTGTGATTTGGAGACGGGTGCATAGAAAAGAAAACTTAATTGAATTCTCTGCAACGTTTCGAACCCTTTATCGGCGTGAGGATGGATCAATAAAGGGTTCGAAAAATCTCTGTCGCAAAATATCCGGTAGAGGTTCTACGTTCTTCTTGTTCTTTAATAGATATTATTGATAAATTAAAACAGAAAAAAACGCAGGACGAAATGAGCTCTTGTGATAAAATTACTTTTTATTGAACGAGATTTATTAAAATCGCTTTTAAATTAGATTTAAAGAATTTTTATGAAAAATACTGTTCGAGTCTTATTTATAAACAATGCTTAAAACTAGTTTAATAAACCCGGTTGTACCTACTAAATTTCGTTTAATCGCGCAAAACGTAAATTTTGAGGATATAATTTTTGGGAAAGGGTTTAAACTCGGATTAATTAAAATCACATTAAACTTTTTTGTGAATAAGATTGTATAAGTATAGATAATATGTATACATAACATATATGTTATTAAAATAAATATTTTTTTTAGTAGTAAATTTCTCTCCTTTCGCGACATGTTTAAAAAACGATGTCATAGTGAAAAACAATCAAGATGATGCGATTGAGATCTGCGAGACGACCTCCTGCATTAGTTCTGCGCTGAACTTCAAAATGTCCAGGGATATAACGGCAGATCAATGCGAGGACTTTTACAAATACTCCTGTGGAAGTTCGATGGACGAGTACGTTAACTACGAATCTGATTTTGACATGATTACATACGTTAATGGTAAAATCCAAGCCCACATTAAGAACTTCTTGGTCGAAGATCCCAAGCCCGGAGAACCTGAGTTTGTGAAAAAAACCAAAAATTTGTACGCTTCTTGCAAGAGTATAAATTGGGAAACAATGTTTAGGGAAGACAATCTCTTCTGGAAACCCTTTAACATTTCAGGAAAGCCCTCGTTGGTAGACCTAGATATACCTCAGCCTAACTTTCACAAGGATTGGTTGACCGAAGTGGATGCCGCTAACTTCAGGAAATTGTTGGCTGGACATTTATTCGTTAAGTTATCTCAATATTCTAAAGTTAAGGAGGTCATCCCATGTGACGGCCTGTTTTTTAGGGATTTTTTAGGATTTTTTGTTTACGACCAGTAAATAGATAGAGCTTTATTAAGTTTATTATCATTTATTAACATATATTTTGACAGTATGAATATAAACTTTGAGTTAAAAATATGATGTAGAACATGAGTTACAGCGTTCTGAACAACTCCGCC
>JAWQRP010001128.1:0-20969 GCA_033557875.1 Quadriops clusia | reverse complement strand
GAATTTTGGGGAAAGTACTCCCGAAAATGTAATCAATTCCTTTACTTCCAATTGTCATTGGGTTGTTAAACGTGCACATGGATTAACCTACAACACATACTGGGGGTACATTGTTAATTCTACGTGCCTAAGATGAATTAAAAAACTTGGACAACCGCTTGCAGATTTAAGACACAACGTGCGAGCTCAAAACGAAATGAAAATACCTAATTTTCATTTAAAATTCATACAAAAAAGCCTTGATTAATACATTGAAATATGATAATAAATGTGCTAAAAATTGGAATTGAGTTCTATGGTGATCAAAAATAATTTAAAATTTTTTTGTCGGTTCTGTGTAGATATTTAATAATTTATTTCCAAAAGCCAGCCACATATCAACTCTTTACATATACATACTTTAATGATATTGTTACCTTAATATTATACTATTATAATAAAATTATTTTACTATGCTCACATACTTATTAAAGTTATGTAACATATAATGCGTGTCTAAATATATAATAACATCAAACTATTTCCAGTCCATTTAAAGCACAACGTACTCAATAGAAAGTTTGAATATAAATAAATTTTGCATTGTCTTAACATAATATCCTCATAAAAAAATTCCGTCCATTTTTCCCGCATCCATGCACCTTGGAACGCACAATAGGAGATGTTTCGATTGCAGCGGCCTTTAGTGTTAAATAATACCTGAAATAATTTATTTAATCCGCCCCCAAGCGTTTGTTATAACACAGCGATTAAGACTGTCATTGTTCCAGCAATCTATACCGCAGACCTGCTATAATGTCAAGAGGCAAGTAAACTAGAGAACCATCAATGGCCTTTCGAACCCGCAGTCTTGAGCAGTACTTTCACTATTTGGCCGTGTGCTAGGAGTCCAAACAGCCGAAGATCCAATCTTCGAACCAACAAATGGCCATAAATTTAATTTGCGCTAAAAGCCCGGAATCCGTCACGAAAAAAGGATGACAAACGATGCCGATGAGTCCCCATTTCGAAAGCTCACTTGCGGAAATTGCAATCATTTTTCTGTTATAATTGTTTTCGAAAGTATTGCCCATTGATTGGGCGCAATTTCGCCGGCATCACCATTGATTTCAGTAATTTATTGGCATTGGCCGCATTCGATTTAATTTCAATCGGATTTTAGCTGTTTTGAAGCGATTTCGTGTCATGACAAATCGCCAGAACCGACAACAATTCAGCGCGCATCTAATTATGATTATTATAGAAAATCTCCTCTGACCCAATTCTGCCAAAAACCGTCAACAAATTATTGTCGGTGGCATTGTTGTTGTCCCTACTTTTGTGTTGTCCGTTTTTTTACAAAAGGATGCTTCAAATTATTGCTTAATATGCGATACAAACGTTTAAATAATTTTAAATTGTATTAAACTAAAATTTTAACGAAAGACTGTTAATAACTTAACCCATTCGATACAATTGCATCTACCTTTCTAATAGAAAACTACCTATACGCACGCTGGGATTTTTTATATTCAAAAAAGCGAAATTTTCACCTCATGCAAGTCTAATAAGGTTTCATCCCATCTCAAAACAACTTGTGTCACTTATCGTTCGTTCGAATTGCGCCAGCACTATTCAAAAGCTTTTATTATCATATTATGTCTGAAATACTAAACTCTGAAAATTGCAGGCTCTGTTTTAATAAGTGCGGGAACGTTACATTGTTCTACAGCCTTTTTTATGTTCTTTAATAGCGACGATAATGTAATTTAAAAGTAGACTAGTTGTTAAAACTATCTCTAACTGTAAAACTCTTGCTGATGGATGCAGCTAATTTATGAATAAACAAATCTGGATTGGTGCCCACAATGGGGCGAACAGCCTCAGAGAACTGTTAATTAGCTGCACGCCGAATGTCAATGTCGGCATTATTGTTACGCACGCAAATAAATACATTCGTTATTTTTATTTCAATGTTAGGTACACACTCATTCCTATTGTTGTTACATATGACAATAAAAAGAGGAAATGCTTTACCTGGCCGTACAGATAGGATGTATGTGAACAGTCATCCTTTCATTTTGCTCATAATTTTTAATTAGCTATATTTTATTAGTTGGGTAAATCTAATAATGTTTCAAATTATTTAATAGCTTTTCCTTTAACATTCATATGATTTGAATTTCATAACTCAAAACTTAATATAAATAATACCTGCTGGTGTGCATCATTAACACTATTATCACTCATAACCTATTATGCCCAGCAATTAACACGTTAAGTGTCATTCGAGGCGCTGGTCGTTGTAATGTAATAATTTCAGTAGCTTTCAGTGGTTTTGCAGTTTTTATGGTCGTTGCAATGGCCTAGTGTAATTAAGCTTTGAAAGGCCCCATAGGTGCTACTCGGGTATTGTAAAAGTGGCGAATAGAGAAATATATAAATTGTTTAAAAAATACTGGAAAGAAACTTAAATATAGAAAAAAAATAAAGACTCGGGAGGACTGCGAAATCTAGGAATGGCGGAAATACGAGGACGTAATAAGATTAAGTAATAAAAGCACAAAGAGTCGAATTGTATGAACATACATATACAGAAAAAGGAAAAGGAAACCCCTATAAAAGTATAAACAGATAAAGTGCTTGTGAAAGAAGGCAATAGACAGGAAGGAATGGAGAGAAATTGTAGTACTAGCGAAATCAAACCAGAAACATTGAAGAGTATAAGATGTTTCTATTATTTATACTGTAATAGGTGTCTAGAATATAGCCTCAAATTTTGAACAATTTGGCTCTCAGTTTATGGCGTTTACCTGAATTGTACTGACGAAATAATAAACGTCCTTTCAATGGGACCATTCTCTCATCTACCAATAGAAATTGTCAAGGCACATTATAACGTTGGTATAGATCTGCAAGTTTGTTCTTTAGAAATTTATTTTATGTAATCGATTAGTTTGAGCTTCTTCATTATTTGAAAATGCCACATGGTTAACAATATTTCAGATTGTTTGTAATCAATACTATTTCTACATAATGTGCACTTTGAACTCAGAGTAATAAACACACAACTTTCCATAAACTTCCACGTGTCCTTTCGGACACTAAAATAATAAATTAATTTCATTTAGAGAAAAAATTGTATTGCGTTCAGTACAGTCACTCTCAAGATCATCATATAAATGTTTTTTTCTGTAGCTACTTTAGATATGGTTGATAATTATTAATGAGTAAGTACTTAATTTTTCTAAATTCAATACCAAGAAATTATTCCAGCAATTGTAATTTTAATAAATTAATAATACTTAAACTTGTTTATTTCGGTCCTCATACTCGCATCGAATATGGCTGGCAATTAACTTGTTAAATTAAAGCTCGACCAAGGAAATTAATATTCCTGACAAGTACTTTTCCCTTATTTCGTAACAAAAATCGTTACTCATAGCGCCAAATTTGAAGTTACAGCCTTCGGCGTCCAAATGCGGTGGCACGGTAGAAATTGCAAATATCACTTCCTGAAATCGTATGCGTCTTCAAGTTGAAGGATAAAAAGCGGCGAGGCGAAATCTTTTTGGTCTGATTAACTCGGCATTCAAGGCTGTGTCCCGCGAACAACTGGAGAACGGCTCAGTTTAGCTCTATGGCTGAAAGATGAGATAGGAGACCTAAGTACACGGAATGCACTGTGCAAGAGATTAACATAATGTCAAGATGATATGCTAAAATTGAAAGTCTCTGACCTCACTCCGCGGCTAATTAGTTTGTATCTTTCCCCTTTACTGTCACCGGGAAGGAGGAGAGGACGCGGATGAAAGAGGCAACACGAACACCACGAAATGGCATACGTCCATTTTCGAAAAGAACTTATGAACACATAAATAATTAATAGCTTAACTGCTTGTAATTAGAATCGCAGCCCAAGGTCGAGTCTTAAGCCTCTTCAAGTTCAACCAATCTGGGAAAACTCCTAGAATAGAATAATAGAGCTCTATTGTTGTTAGTAAATATCTAGATCATTAATTAACTTTTCAGAATAACAAAATTCATATATTTAATACAGCGGGCGCGTAGGTTGCTAACAAGATCATTAACAATTCAAATCAGGCCATATTTAATAGTGTTTCCTTAAGATTTTTATCATGTCTCCGTTTGCTGCTGACTGTCAATACTTGGAGTTGTAGACAATATTGTTGGAAGATAAATGGATAAACTCAGTCACTACATATCATAATAACCAATAAATTAACAAAATTAACGATTTCCAGAACGAGGAGAGATGCAATAGGGTTTATGCAAATTTGCAATAATTCTTTTACAAAATAAGTATCAGCTGATCGATTCACAATTTAATCCACAAGATAGTACTTTCTGTTGCTATAATTTAAAACCCTCCGTTAAAATAAATGTGTTGTCACGCTATCACTTATTGTGCTGCAGCTTTTAAGGATAAGGTTAAGGGCGAAGTTACGAGCGCAGAAGAGGCAATCCATTAAGGAAACTACGTTCTTAAGGAGTATTCGTATGCAATGTCGCAGTGAGAAAACTTTTGAAAACGTAACACCTTTTAAGTGAATACTCTACTAAGTAGATAGAGATTGTATTGAATAGCGTAGGCGTTCTTTGACCCAATTTGTCCTTCAAGGACTGTATGCTAAATGGGCTGGAACGTTTCTAAAACTGAAAAGTGGAATTCCTGGAATGAGGCTCCAATGAATGGTGATGGTTCGCACAACGAGCCAATCTAATTGGGAATTCGCGGACATTCGTTTTGCTTTTCGCGAAACTAGACAATTCGTTTAATTAGATGCAAAGTCTTCATGTCAAGTCAACCGGAAAATCGGAGCTAAATGGTCGTGAGAAATAGACCTATTCGATAAAGGGATTCCCGGAGGACAATTTTAACTATAAAATAATACAAATAATTCCTCACGCCGTAAGAAATTTCAAGCTTGTAGTAATAGGAATTTTGCATAAAAATGTTCTGTAAATGTACGTATATATAATCACATGAGTGAAAAAAGTGTTGACGTATGTGTAGACGAAGATGCGGTACCTGCGATAGCGTTTAATGAATTAAATTTTTAGCAAACCATTATGATAATGTATAATAGTAAAATTAATAAGTCATTTCCTTGAGATGTTTAGGATAAAAATATTATGTTAATGCCATCGTTTTGCATAGATTTAATGGTTATTAATTTGGACTTCCGTAAAACAGATCTGCGACCTATTAGTAATGTGGTGAGAAATTTAGCGGAATGGTTTATTTAAGAGTCTCAATTAAGCAATTTAATTTAATAAATGGTGATTTTAAAGTGCAATATGTCAAAGTGGTTATAACTTTACATGAAAATTGGGATGGAAATTTGCGGGGAACGAATACCTACAACTGTCCTTAGGAAAAAGTGCAAGTCGTATCTGATGCACCAGAACCACTTGTTAGAGAATCCGATTGACACACGTCAATGTGACAAGCAGTCGGACCACTAATTAATACCCCGCATACGTAAAAATCTTCGTTCAACTCTGAAGGCATACCAGTTTTTGACTTACACTCAGATGACTTAAGCAGATTTACTTTTATCTCATCTGATTCGAAAGCATCGTTCATCGCACACATCCGGATTATTATTATTTAACAATGGTTATCTTAAGGTCCATATTGCCAATTTCTCGAAACGAACGTATTTATCCCCAGCAGCAGCTTGTCGTTCACACAGCCCTAAAGCTCTTGGGGTAGGTTCGCCAACCTATTTAACAGTTTAATTTTAAAGTCGAAGGGTATTTTCGCCCTCGTGTCGTTCGTGACCCGGCGCAGTTAAGTCGCTTTGAGCCCTCCAAAATAATTGAAATCACGAAAACGTTACCCACCTTAAGCCAACTTGTGTTTTGTAATTGCCAGCAAACACTCCCTTCTGACGCTGAAAAAACTGTAGCCCACTGAATGTTAGTCATGTCCAGGCAACAATGGCCTGGTGTATGTCAGTATGTCAGCCTTTATTAGCTTGTTAATGCACATATGCCACGTTCATATCGAGAGTAATTTCCATGTACAGCTGCTATTCGTCGTCGATTTTTCAACCTAGTTTTAATTAAACAAAGTAATTTTGTTGTTGCGCCGAGAAATACGTTTCGTGTGCCGTTGCCGTTGTGCGTGCTGCTCAGATGTTAATGCAATAGCTCTGAACTTTACTGCTTTGGATCTCCCGTAATTGCCATTTTGTAAATATGGTTCTCTGTCCTTATATTCCATTTTGCGAATATCCTCGCGACTTGCTAACGACTCCTTAAGGGGTTGTTAATGGCACCAATTTTAGACTTAATGGGAAATATTACTGCTCCCATTTGTTTTATTTATAAATAGAACTCATTATTACACATCCAAATAAATTTACATTTTGTTTTTTAATTTAAATTAAGTGAAAATAATTAATTTTAACACAATTCAAATTCAACTTTAATAAACCTACAATACTCGACTTTCGACGAAACCCAAACCGAAAGTGTGCACAAACGCAACCGCGTTTAATTTAGAACACTTTAACCGTAGAATATTAGTGCATGCCAACAAAAACAAAACCCCAACTGATTAAGCAACAGCAAGAAATAAAACCTAACATAATCGCTCCTTACTTTACAAACCTGCTACGAGTTAAACTTCAACATACTCATTGCGAAAATCTTAGTGCTTTACATGCAACTAAATGAAATACGGCAAATCAAAGCTTAATGCTACTGCTTACCTTAGTGTCCAATTGTCCAAAATGTATCCAAAAACAACACGAGCAGAGGAAGACGTGCAGTTCTTCACAACATACAAATAAAGTTCTGTTCTGCTTGTGTACGTGCGGTGTGTTAACATAGAATTAACCACAAAAATAAGAACGGAAACCGCGCACAAATGGGCCCCAAGTTTGCCCCCGACCCCCCTTCGTTCAAAAACTACTCCAAAAGCGCTCTTTCCAGTGAAAAATACACGGAAATCGCTGATTTACCAGGGGAATGTTTTGCAGAATGGTGAGTACAAAGTTGAACACAACACCACGACGGTGTATGAAATATCAAGTAAGAACCGGCTGAAGACTTGGAAATAAGTTGCTTGGCCAATGGAACGATTGAAACAGGTTCCCACTACGTTGGGCAGACGCGGAATAAGCCGCGACGAGGCGATCTAAGAGCGCTACGTTTGAATTTACCTGCACACGCAGGTTGATTACAAGTTCTTATCGATTTTTTCGGCGCAGATCGTAATTTTCACAAACCTCTCGGTTTTTTATTTATCTTCCTGTTTTCGAAGCATCAAATCCTCTCCATATCTCTAGTTATGATCGCACAATGATATGCTAACCTGCAATACGAATAGATGTAATATTTGATGATAGCACAATGCTATCTGATAACGCACGTGTGAACCTGCTTTATTTGTTAATTGGAAGACGATGTACCCTTAATTAGCTATTTGGAAACATTGGCGTGCAAAATGTTTAAAATTGTGTAAGGAGTTTTTTATGACACGCTATAAAGTCAGTTATTAGCAATTCAAGCAATCAATTGGGCGTTTATTATAAAAATGCTAAATAAAAAATAATGATTTGAGTTGCAATATAACATAAAAGAATCCATTACTTAGCTTCTAGTAGATTTCTCTCTTGTTGAATAAATATTCATATGGGTGCACAATTGGTGGAGGCGCGCGGTTAATACTGCGTACAAATCAGGTACTTGCATAACTTTGTATAATTTTATTTCGATCAACATAATATGTTATCTGTGATAATATGTTTACAACACTAATTGTATTCTCGTTCGTAAACTCTATATCTTTATCATTAAACAAAAGAGATAGTAAAATGAGTACTGAAATACCACCAAATCTATATCGGCATTGATAGATATCTTCCGATAATGATAAAGCAGTATTCGCAGAAAAACCCGCGAGCCGTGCTCTTGTATAGTGAAAGCATGCAGCATAAATTACAATATGTATAATTAGAGACAGAGTATCGCAATGACGATATCATTTAGATTTGAAATAAGGTACATTAGCTATCTTGTTCCAGCCCATTACTTCATCTAGTTAAGCGTCATTTTATATATTGCGACACTTGTGCGCGAGTTAGAGCATTAACAGGGTCAAATTATTATTATTGCAAAATATTGCAAATAAAAATTTAAACAAAAATTATGTAAATAGAAATTAATTATTTTAAATGTACCTACTTTTTCTGTATGTTTGTGCAAATATAATATTGACGATGGATTTATCCTACGATATTTACCGTGCACTATCGTAAATACTGTACCTTCAGTTGTTGTTATGGGCAGAAATAGCTATGTATATAGTTTGTTAATTAATTTTATTTCTGGTTTTTGCATTGTTGTTCAATAAAATTGATTTAGATTACACTTATTTTAAAAATATTTATTGATCAGATCAATTTATTTCTTATAAGTTGATCCACTTTGTATATGTTTACTAAGTATAATGCTTTTATTCATTGTTATATGGTGGTGTTTGCTCTTGAACTGTTTCAATTTATAGTCATTCTATTGTTTGTTTATACATTCAATGACACTGCAGTTTATATGAAAATAATTCTGTGCATTCGTATACAATTGAAATGTTTTACAAAGATTCGACATACACATTGGTTTTCACCATTTATTATTAAATTCAAATTAACTTACATGCACCCTATTTTCAGAATTTAAATTGTTCAAAATTTATATAGGTTATAGTTTCCTTGGACATAATTAGAACATTTTTATAGAAAAAAGATGTTATATAAAATAACTTTCGGAAAAAGCAAAAAGTGATCAATATTTGTATTTAATAAATTTTCAAATTTTAAGGTAATTAAATTACTCTGGTTGGATGTTAATCTAGTTTGTTGAATATATACCCTATATTGTCGTGTTAAACATAAGTGATGTAATACAAAAATACACTCCTTTTATTAAAAATAAACTGGCGTCCAAAATTAAAGGAACACCTACGAGCGAGCAAATATTTCGGTCATTTTCCAAAGTGTGTAACTCCCAGAAAAATGATCTTACGAAAACCCTTTGCATATCATTTTCAAGGAAAATCTCTCTACTTTTTGATTCTGTAAGTTAAAAGTTACTATTTTAAAAGGAGCGCCCATTTTTTATGTGAGAAACGAGAATGAAAAATTTTTGTTAAAATTTCTCAAAATTTAAACAAGTCCACGGACTTTAATAATTTTTTTCGATTAATTTCTCCAAATGCATTTTGTAGTGTAAACATTTCCCTATGTGTTCCACTTTAATTCATTTTTCTGCGACAATTTTTAACGAAGTTATTGACGATTGAAGAAAAAATCGCATTCTTGACTTTTAATTGTCATAACTTCCGATAGCAAAGGGCAATATGCATTTAGTCTACGGCATAAGAAACACTATAAAATAATTTATAATGCCATTGAGTTTAGTTTTTCATAAACTGACTTTTTTACTAGGTAAATTTTGTTAAAAAATGATGCTGAAATTGACGAATTTGCAGGGTAGTATAAAAACGGCCGTCACATGAAGGGCATTAACGATATCATTGCGATGTTTACGTTACAATTTTTGATCGTTTTGAAATTTTGTACATGTTTTAATTATAGTTTTTGCTTGTAAAAAGCGTAAACATCGCAATGATATTGTTAATGCCCTTGATGTGTCGACCTTTTTTATACGACCTTGCAAATTCGTCAATTTCAGCATCATTTTTTAACAAAATATACCTAGTAAAAAAGTCAGTTTATGAAAAACTAAACTCAATGGCATTATAAATTATTTTATAGTGTTTCTTATGCCGTAGACTAAATGCATATTGCCCTTTGCTATCGGAAGTTTTGACAGTTAAAAATCAAGGGTGAGATTTTATTTAATCGTCAATAACTTCGTTAAAAATTGTCGCAAAAAAATGAATTAAAGTGGAACACATAGAGAAATGTTCACACTATAAAATGCATTTGGAGAAATTAATCGAAAAAAATTTTTCTTTCTCCTTTCTCACATAAAAAATTAGCTTTCCTTTTAAAATAGAATTTTTTGACTTACAGAATCAAAAATTAGAGAGATTTTCCTTGAAAATGATATGCAAGGAATTTTCGTAAGATTATTTTTACACAGTTTTGAAAATAACCGAAATATTTGCTCGCTCGTAGGTGTTCCTTTAATTTTGGACGCCAGTTTATTAAGCCAATGTCGAATAAATACGAGTATTTTAATTGAAGTTTAAGTTTTTGAATAAAAAAGATTGTGTTTTAACTCAGAAGACTGGTAATGTTTCGCCCACTGTGACAAGGGATGTTTTCAAGACTAGATAAAACATTAAATAATAGAAATGTCCCTTGCAACAGTTTTAGAAATGTCGACATTATTCAGAGAAAAAGCACCATTTATAACTAAATTTGCTACGTATAAATATAGTAAAAATAAGATTATTTTCTATTCTGCTGATCTAGTGAACAATACAAAATAAAATAACTTCGACAAACGAACATAACGACTCAGGGCCAGAGTTCAAGAGAAGAAGAACAGCAAGACAATCAGCGACCCGAGATATCTGGGCAGCCACCCACCGCGTTCCATAAACCAGCCGGCAATCATGCGCTCGTTGTTACATTCAGAATACACGACTCTTCTAATATCGCTCCAGATTCAAACAGCACAACTGACTCGTAAATAAATAAGTACATCTAGGAAAGAAAGCTTGAACATGTCTCTTCGTTAGCGCTGGCGAATATATTCCCTTTTGTAGAAGACATTCCTGGTTACAGTTGAAGTATTTTCACAATTGACGCGAAAGGCTTGAGATTTCTTTCAAGACGTAGTTGGGGTCTGTTGCTTGCACAATAATTAATATTTTGATTCTTCAAAGAATTTGATGCAACTCAATAGTAGCAATATTTCATAGATAAAGTTCATAAAGATATAAAATGCAATTACAAGTGTAGGGATAATTTCTGGTCATGTAAGTTTTTCATGGTGAATGAAGTAAGGATTAATGTAAATTCGGCAGCATTTTTGGACGAGGATTTTGAAAATCTGCTGAGCACCAAATTCACTGCTTCTTTCACAAATGAAATTGGCCATGGTAACATTTAAGCAATTTAGTATTATTTTAGTTTAATATTCTGTTCCTAGCTTTGAATATTATAGTTACCTATAATTCTAGTAGACGTACCCGTCCTTCGAAGAGGTGACATGTAGATAAATTTTATACAAGGAGCAAGAGGGTAAATAAATCGAGATAGTTAGATAGAAAAAATGAATTTCCGATAATAATTTACATTTAGCCTCACCCTTTATGAATTTGTAACCCATTTGAAGATTTCCTTCTTCTAGGGATCTTTTTAAATCTTTCCCACGCTCTTTCTTCCATTCACGTTTTTAAATAAGTTTATGTACTTCTAACCTGGTTGAAGAACGGCCTTGTCTGCGAGTACTATATACATAAAAAATAATACATAATGAATAAATGTTATTAAAGAGAAGTGCAATGTTTACGTCTTAAAATCTATATATATAATTGCAATCCACTGACTGACTGACTGATTAATAAACACGAAATCTTAAATGGCTCAACCGATGGACTTCAAACTTGCAGTATTTCATTCCTTATATATTTGCCCGATAAGGCTGGGGATGCAGTACAATGTTATAGTTTTGACAACTCAATTTTCAAACGGTTTGACCTATAAAGTTGAAATTTGCTAGGAATATGGTCTGTGGAATTACGCATGGATTAGCTATGTCGAAACAAAAAAAAATAATTTTACACAATTTGAATAGAGTTTTAGTCATAAAAAATTATATTAAAATTTGGGTATTGTTTAAAAAAGTACCTACTGACAAAATTTGTATACAAAAAATGTAAAACAGATATATGTTAAAATAACACATAACAATTTCGGAATATTAAATTTTTTTGTTATTCAAGTGAGGGTTTTGATATTTTATTTTTATCTTTTACATACTATTTGTTCATCGACTGGCTATCTTCATTTTTCTATTTTTTTAATTTTAAAAATTTTGAGCATTTGATATGTGTTAATTAGTAAGTTGTTCAGAAAAAACTTTTTATATATTAAATATAAAATATTTATTATATCTTGAATTGTGTTAAAATGTACAATTAAATGATTATTTAGAAGGAAAATTTCATATTTCAGTTGCAATGCAGTTTAAATCCGCGTCATTATCTCGACCTTTTCAATAGTTCAGCACTTGTCCACTAGCGGTCGCGGTCGTTATTTTTAACTTATACAGAAATACCTCGTTTAACGAAGCTATGCAATTTTTCTGTTTCCAAACATGTAAACAATATTTTTTCAAAATTTTAAAGTTAGCTATACCATGCGCAATATCACAGACCATATTCTTGGCAAACTTCAACTTCATAGGTCAAACCGTTTAAAAATGGAGTAGTCAAAACTGTACTACATTCCCAGCCTTAAGCGAGGTATGACTGTAAAAGAGCAGTTATGTTTTGTATGGTTGGTTGTCTATATTAAGCACAGAAACATCAGCGACCGCTCGTGGTAGCCTTCTGGAAACAGAAAATTGCACCCCCAGCCTTAAGGGCCAGTTGAATAAAAGCAAGTAAATAGGTAACCCTGGTTAAAAGTAAATAACTCGTTTAAAATTTGACACGAAGTCCCGGGTTATTTACTTTAAACCATGGTTTTCTATTAACTCGCTTTTATGTAACTGGCCCTAAGGCCCTAATGTGCGGTCTGTCGTCTGTTGTCAACACAGTCATAAATAACTCATCTATTAAGAACTGGCGATTGCTGGCTATATAGCCGTTCAGAGTAAAACAGATGGTATATAAAAATGCCTAAATCAAGTCGGTGGATTTGTGTGGAATGGAAGGTGACACACAACCGAGTTGGTGGCTGGACGAAACGATCACGAGCATTGTGACCAGTTAGCTTCCGGATTCGGCATCGCGTTAAGTTATGTATATCGATCGTAAAAAATCTCGCAAAAAGCACGTTTAAGGTCATTGTAAAGAATTTAGGCATGATCTTCAAAGATGCGATAAAGAAACGGCAGATTTTTTTAAACTGTTCAAAACGAACATGTGGTATATCGCTCTTAGGCCCATACCTTACCCTGTTACTTCTGTGCCGTTTAGTTCTTGAAGGGCCACAACTTGCTTTCCGGGCAGATGAGTTATTTATGTTTTTTTGACAACAAAGAAGAGGCCGTGCCTGCTCTCAATAAGGGAGAATTATTGAGAGCATGCAATTTTCAGCCTAGCGCTCATGAAAAATTTCTATATAATCTCAGTTTGTCCTGTATCAAGAAAAAAGGCAAAGAGAAAGGGTTGTTTCGTCAAGAATATGAATCAACTCGCAATCGATGGTGCAATTGGAGTAATTAAACTGTGAATTTCTTGCTCATTTATTTACCATATTCTTCTGATCTTGCTCTCAGCGACTACTACCGCTTTGAAAATTTAAAAGAAATACTCCAGGAAAAGAAGGTTGCTTTAAGTGAAGAAGTTGAATATGAAATATAGTTAGTTCATAATAAGGAAGAACCAACGTTAATTTAATGTGAACCTTTCACAAACTGGCGACCAAAATTAAATGAAAGCCTACGAGCGAGAAAATATTTCGGCCATTTTCAAAACTGTATAACTTCGAGAAAAATGTATATACGAAAATGTTATGCACATTATCTTCAAGAAAAAACTCTCTACTTTTTGATTCTGTTAGTTAAAAGTTCCTATTTTAAAAGGAAATCCATTTTTTAGGTGAGGAAAATTGTTGTTAAAACTTCTCAGAATTTAAACAAGTCCACAGACTTCAATAACTTTTTCTTGATTAATTTTTCCAAATGTATTTTGTAGTGTGATCATTTCTCTGTGTTAAACTTTAATTAATTTTTCTGCGACAATTTTTAACAAAGTTATTGATAATTAAAGAAAAAATTGCACTTTTGAATTTTAACGGCCATAACTTTCGATAGCAAAGGGAAATATGCATTTAGTCTACTGCATAAGAACCCCTATAAAATAATTTATAATGTAATTGAGTTTAATTTTACATAAACTGATGTTTTTACTACGTGAATTTTGTTCAAAAATGAAGTTGAAATTTACGAATTTGCAGGGTCGTATAAAAACTGCCGTCTCATCAAGGACATCATTGCGATGTTTACGTTTTTATAAGCAAAAACTATTATTAAAACATCTGTAAAATTTCGGGTCGATTCAAAATTGTATTCCATATGTCCTTGTGTTTTAATATTGGACGTCCGTCTAAATAGGCTGTGAAGCTATTGCGGCTGCATGGTTATGCTTTAGCGCTGGTTATGTGCACACAGTGCATAGCGGGCTATTGTTTTACGCGGAAATAGAAATAGAAACTTTTAACTTACAGAATCAAAAATAGAGAGTTTTTCCTTGAAAATGATGTGCATAACATTTTCGTACGATCATTTTTCTCGGAGTTACACAGTTTTGAAAATGACCGAAATATTTGCTCGCTCGTAGGCATACCTTTAATCTTGGTCGTCAGTTTATGTTGCCTTTGGTTTTAACCCTTATAAATCTCATTAAATTTAGTAAAAAAGTTCCTATAGACCATGTCCTATTGTCAACCCTAAGGGGGTTACATCACCCAAAGTTGACTTAAAAATCAGACGTTTTTTGGTATAACTTCCACATTTAGTGCACGATCGACTTGATTTTTGCACTGACGTCTTTAGTTTATCGTACGTAATACTCGAGAATCATCAAAATTTAAGATTTAAGAAAACTACCCCCTGAAATTGCAAATAATAAGAGTTTCGGCACGGTTTTTCGAATATAATTTAAATACTAGACAAAACATTTGTAATTACTTTGCACAGTATTCTATTCCTCATTTAATTTCAAACAAAAAATATCCGACATGCAACCACTTAAAAACACACCCTTTAGAAGATATTTAAGTATTAACCCCAACGATGCATAATACTCCACTCTCAACGGGTATTTCATTCTCATATAATTTCACAAGCAACTTCACTGACACCTTTGATTTGTGATCCATAATCTTGCATAACCACCAAAAGTTCTTGCGCCTAAAAACCATCTCCAATGTTGGCAATTGTTTTTTTCACAGTTTAACTTTGGGGGTACTTTGGGGGCTGAACCTCCCTTGGGTTGAGAATCGGACTTGGTCCATGGGAACTTTTTTGCTTATTTTGATGAGATATATTATGGGTTAAAAATTGTGCGCTACGGTTAGAATCAACCTGTATAAAGGAGGTCTTCATCTATAATAATCACGATTTATCAACAATGGCTCAACCGATTGATCTGAAGTTTTCCATAAACCTTTAGTATGCCCTTTACGCATCCGATAAGAACATAGTACGTAATGTTACATGAATGTTACAACAGTGGAGGATTTTGTTTTTTCACTATGCCGAACTTTAACACCTAGATTTTTATTATTTTTTTCAAAAGCATAAATTGTTTAAAACTGGGGATAAATATATTTTCTGTATGGTATCAGTTGTGGCAAGTTTTAATTTTTGAAACTGACTTGGCATAACACGGTTCAAGATTTTGGAGACCTTCGGGAGTTGCGCTACTCTCGGAAAGTAATAAAACGCATTCTATCTTGTATAGGAAATTACTTCTTGCGGTTTATTTCTGTTTATTATTATCATCACAATATCTTAAAACTTTCCCAACCGATGGGCCTGAAACTTTGTTTTGACTTCTAAGCCCTTGCTAAGATCGCATTTTTAAAAATCGGTTTCCATAGAAGTATAATTTTGAGACTACATTAAGGTTGATTCACACTTTACGTTCCCTTTTCATTCTGATCCGTTACATAAAATTATTGTTACATGTAAATGATTGTATTTATATACACCTTCCGTTCTATTCCGTATGCATATTGATACTATCGTTTAAATGAAATAATAATTTTAAGTAGAAGCAATACATTAATGTGTTTGTATTTGCATTTCTGACAAGTTGATAATTTTAGGTTAACGTCAAGTTGACGTCTGTCAAGTGTATAACTTTAGATTCTACGTCAAGTTGACACTTTTACAAGGGAATTGGCACATGCATTATGTACAGTCGCCTGCAGATTAAATGCATACGGTGAATAAATTTTAAGCGCTTTGGCAGGTGATCGGGCTGTAAAAATGTCGCTTAGAATGGGTTCATCGTATGCATTTAATCTGCAAGCGACTGTACTAATATATGCACAAATATGAAAGTATTTATAAACGATTTACGCTTAAAAAAGTTTTGTGGCTGTAGAAAAGTGACGGGACGGGAAGGGAAGAAAAAGCAGAGGTATGGACGGGAAGAGAAAGGACGGGACGGAAAAGAAATGAAGAAATAATTAGTAGGAGAACTGGCATACCTATTCTGTTTTTTCTGACTATGTCTTCATCTCTTTTCTACTCTTATGCCTATCAAAAAGTTTACAACAAACATAATTACTGTTGTAATGTACGTACGTACGTAACGTAGGTCGGTCATTTCCTCATATTAATTAAAGTTGTTCTATAGTGGGTGTGTTGATGGTTGCGTCACTATGAAAAAATCGCATTTTAAACAACATCAATGTGCTTTTGTAAGGAACAATTTAATTACTTGCATCAACAAATTAAAAAGCAAGTAAATAAATTATTATTGCTTATTTGAGCAAATAATTTGTTTCGTGCGAACGGGGCGCGGGTACTCTTTGTATAGACAAGACACTCTGTATAGTCGGAAATTTGACATTTGAAACTCTAGCGAAGACGGCTTATCATATACCGCGCTGTCATTTTAGGAAGATACGAGTTAGGCGTCTTAGAGCCCTACTGGGGCCTAGATAGGGGCCAAACGTGTAAATTATACAATGACAGTTAGGTAAACTAGAGTATGTAGTTGAAGTATAGATTCAACCCGGCGAATTTTTGAAAAGTGAGGTTATGCGATGGAACAGAATCAACCTACTGTGGAATATGCATATAGGTACATAAATATTTTAGCAGGCAATGTCATGCAATGAAAAGAGCAGAAAAAATTAATGTGTATTAAACGTCAAAGAAGCAAGTCTCTGTGATAAAAATTTATAGGAAGAAGGTAAGTATAAAACGGACATTATTAAGCTGATGCTGATCAAGTTTACATAGTACGATAAGGAAGTTAGAATTTAGGAATACGACAAAAATTCAAGGAATAAAGTGAACATGACGCTAAACAAATACAAGTTCGTAGTAAAATGTACTAGTACTTGGGAATTGTTCACAAGAGAATGTCTATTATGAAACTAATGTTCAACGAATATCTACGTTACTGATTCAAATATGTATTGCAAATTTCATTACTATAAATATTATTCAATTAATAAATGATATATATCTATATATAGTAACATTATTCTGTGTTTATAGTGATAATACAAATAGAATATCAAAATTTAAATAAAATATTCTTTCTTAAAACTGCTTTGTGATTGGTGAGCCGTCACACTGTTTAAGAGGGCTTTTATCCTCTCTCAGCTATATTTTGCGGACAAAAGAAGTGAACATTAGTCCCTGTCGATTATTCGTAGTTCCTGAAATAAAACCTGTAATATATACTACTAATTAAATAAGTGAAATTAATGATTACATATACAACTATTCAATATTATAATTTTATTTGCTGCTTTATAATTTATTATATACAGTTTTTAAATTTTATTTAATCACACAATTGCTGAGGTAGCAATTACAATTGAATCAGTTGATAGCGCATAGTGAAGATGTTGTACAGTAGAAAATAAAACCATCTAAATAAATGAATGATAACGAAAGGGTTATTTCAATTTTGTTTATTGTTTCCAATATCTGTTTCTACTTAAATGTAGTACGTTGGTATATGATTGGACAAGTACCGAGTAGATCATGGCTCGTTAACTTTTTTGTTTTTTATTTTTTCATATTTTTATAAAACTTGTGAAACATTCAATGTGGCTTTTTAAGTTTTTGCATGTTACCAACTCATGCCAAAAATTGAACGACAAAATGACAGCTCTTTTAGTGCGATTACTGTAACAATCAATGTAAGACTTACGTACGATGTTACCATATATCTGGACAGAGTTTTCGCAACCTAAACATTTTGTCATGATTTTTACTATTAAAAAGAATACAAATAATAAATGGGACTAATATTAAATTCATTTCAATTTATATTACTTTCAAATTCAAAAGATATAAAACTATATGGTATATATTATTATGTTCCACTGTTTGCTATTTTACTACGTATATATTATACTACGTTGCAAAATATTAGAGAACTTGCTATATGTCGAAATGGTAAGATGTATAGTATGTATACATGGCAATAAGTATACGTGTACATGATAATAAATATATGTGTACATGGCTGCCCGTGATTTTTCACGAGCATTAACTAATTATATATAATACTTCCGGTTGAAACTGTCTTTTTCTCCAGAAACAAGTTTTTCCTGAAAATTTCTTTAAACGATTTCTTAGCTGAATCTATATCTGAACACAAACCTCTATGCTAACTTTCAGGTTAATTGGTTGACCAATTTCTGGCACTTGCTAATTACGATAGACAATATTTACTTAACCTTTTGTAATTTTGAGATTTGATTGATCACTATGTAGTGGCAGTTGTTATTAATTATGTAGTGATTGATGGATGATGCAGGATATATATTAGTACTATGTAATAATTTACAATATTGGCTCTAATTATAAGAGCAATAATAAAATGAAAATAAGAACGAAACGGAGAACAACATATTTAATAAATGCAGCAATGACGTAACCAAAATAATAAGTAGGGGAGACCGGGGTTAGTTGGCATTCGGCTTTTAAATTTCTCCAGTGAAAAAAGCAGTGTTAGCAGTTTTTTGACACAATAGTTCTTAATCGAATTGATGGCTAAAAAGTTACTAAATGATCAGTGAAAATCAAATTCACTGGAAGTATCACAGAAAAAAATCAAAAAATTTAAAACCAAAAACTATGCCAAGTAACCCCGGTTTCTCCTAGTGGATATAATTATAACAATAAATTGTGTTTTGCGGAAAGTAGGTCCCTGACATAAATTCCTCGTCGTTTCAACCAAAGGGTTGTGTGCTAGTGCATGCTTCAGACTTTACATCGATTGTAACGGAAAATTATCAGGTTTATTAATTTAGACTTCTGAAAGAACATCCAGGACTCTTATACCAGTGATAATCTGCTCCTCACATTTATTTTTCTAAAGTAAAGATTCTGAAAATATTATATTATTTCAGTAATCATATCAAATTAAGAATCTATGAGATATGTATGCAGTCAACAAAGTTAAGGAGAAAATATTCCCAAATGGCAGTCATATTCAATATTAATTCATAGGTATGAATTGACAATGGCCTAAGATTACGGATTGGTTATTAACTATTATACATGCTTTGGACCAGTGGTGTTGTAAGTACCTTTCTTGTTTAAACCGGTACATAACTGTTCATTAAAATTTTTCAAAACCTAGGCAGTAATATTTTATTAAAACATTAAATTGATTTTGATACAGATTAAAAACTTAATAACAACATCCTTGTCAATACTATGTTACAACCGAACAAGGAAGAAATTCCTGGCAATAATATAAATAGTTTATCCAAATTTTCACGCGAATATCATGATAGATGGAACAAATTTTGTGAAAACAGTATTAGAAATAACGGTTGTGGACTTGTATGATTTAAACATTCAGGCATTTGTTAACGGCATTGTTGGCCAAAACAATTTGTTATTCAAACTTTCAATTAGTTGAACCTATATGTAGAATTTGACATGTTTATAAAAACTTGTTAGGTTCAAAGCCCTAATTGTAAACAAAGTGGACACTGAATCAATGTACAATAGCAATTCTTTTAAATTAGTATACACTTTCGTGCAATATAAAAATTATACAAACGAGTTCAACCGAACTTTTATCAATAGGATGTCAACAACACTGATAAATTTGTGGTTATCTCAACACTTACCTACTTAGATTTAGTGGATCTTATTAAAGGGTTGGAACTTTAGTTCTTAGGAATAAAATAAACGAAATAGATTTACCCAAAAAAGTAATGCTAAATTCATACCTGCTGGAAGAACAACTTCCTAACAGTTCAAGCTCAAAATATGCCACGTCGTAGAAATAATTTTGCATCCAACAACATCTTAATAACTACAGAACCTATCTAATATATAAAATCCCTATTCTGTCTGTCTGTGGATCAGTGGATCTGTGGATCTGACCGTCCGTAACGAAAACTACACTGATAAAAATGAACAAATTGATTGATCAAATATCAGTTTGTTTCCAATTCGCATATACAAGACAAATAATGAATTTCATGGACATATAATAATGTAAGGAATCCTATCTTATTTATTGGTGAAGCTCTTAAAACACATTCGCAACTTTAAACGATAAAAAATGTTTCAGCAACTAATAGTTTGTGATGTCAAGCAATCATTTTTCTCAGTGTAGCGAAAAAATTACCCAAAATGCAGCTGCTCCGTCGGTATCGGTTTTGAATAGTTGATATTTAGGTTAATTCAATAATTAAATGTCATTTGTGACAGCCTCAAAATCAAGATATTGAACTTAAAATTCGACGACGCGACACCGTCGGCCACGGCCTTGAATAGTACAAAATTAGGTTAGGTAAATATGTCATTTGTGACAGCGTCAAAATTCAAAATGTTAAACAGTATTTGGTATTGCTTAGAGTTATCTGATTTTAAAACCATTTCTTCAAGTCTGTAATTTAAAACGGGGCGTCTACCGAAGGACGCCAATAATGAACAGAAGAAGTCGACAGTAATAGCGACAGTCTATAAGATCAGGTAAATTCTTCAGCTTCACAATCTTGAAAAAAATATTTGCAAGAGAAGGAGTCCAATTGAGAATCGCACACGTTCTAGAATCACCCGATTTGCAAAAATCGGGCTCCCGTCTAGTA
>JAWQRP010001127.1:0-20979 GCA_033557875.1 Quadriops clusia | reverse complement strand
GGAGGAAGAAACAACTAACTATATAACCAACAGTTGTGTTTCCCTGCAAAGAAAATCGGGCTAGACTCTTAGTCGGCAAAGGGGGCTTCAGGTATGCATTATCTGCTATGCCACTAAATATATAAAGCACGAAACTATAATAGTAAGAGTTAAATTTAGTTTTAACTTCGAATAAAATATAATGCTACGGTTCCTTTAAACCCTAATTACATAATATAATATACATGAACAATATTGAAAATCTAAAAGAAACAAAATAGATTATATAGCTGGATCCAACTTGGCATGAAAATCTTAAAATTACTCACTTAGATGTAGTTGTCTGTTTGTTTTGAAATATGGAACTGTAACTCTCTTTCTATTTAATTCGCTTTTTGTCCTCCATCCGTATTAAATATCGTATCTCCGTTCGCCATCAGTATATACCAATAGCATAAATCACTAAATCATGTCGTCATATTTCCCCAGTTGTCCGTTCAAAAATGGAAAGTCGCCATGCTGCATCGTCCGTTTCTCTTGATACAATGGGTTCAATCAATCACAATGACACTTTTGTGAAATTGTTACTATGACCCTCTCAAGCCTAACTATGAAATTAAATCCCAGTCTGTCGGGGGGGAGGGGAGAGATATTAAAATTATCCATGATTCCGTTAAACTATTTCGTGAAACGTTCTCAAATTGTACCAGTCAAAATTCTCAATCTGACTTTTCCTAACCCCCCAAGGAATTAAACAATATTTTAAATGGATTGACACAATTGTATAATGTGGAAAATCAAATTTTACCTACATTCTTATAGTTTTAATATTTTCACGATAAATTTAACCTTTTTTTAAATTTCATCATTAAACGATCCAAAACGTAATAGTCTGCCATCCATCCATTGTTCGTCGCTTCTCAAGATAACCACTTAACTTATTCCTTGCGCATCGAAATATTTCTTGCTTTTTCATTCATGTAAGATACACCTTACGTGTTCTCAAGATACAAATTGCAGTGAATAACTTGCTTTGCTTTAGCAGTCTCGAAGAGCATCTGTTGTATCTTCAGTGTGTATGTATGATTTGATTCGAAGGTCCTCTTCGACAATTTGATGTATTATACTGACGGTCAGAATCGTTTCTACCTCCTCATACATATTTCGTAGATCGTATCTTTTCCCTCATGCACCAAATCAAATTCACTCAGTTTCTTTAAAATTGTGCGTAAAATGGAAGCACTGATGTGTTTTTGTCACTGCAAAATGTTTTTTTATAAGATCACTTTTTTTAACGAAAACTATTTTCGCGACATGTTTCCAGGAGTTTGAAATGTAAAAGACTGAAAGGAAATTTTCATTATGCATCCGTCCAACAAAGAAGCAAGATTCTTGAAAAAATGTCTGAATTCCAGCGGAACTTGATTCGTATGAGCATTCCCTTGCCGACGAGCCTTCAATGTTTGATCTCCAAGCCTTCAGTTGAATTATGTGAACTATTACACAGTCATCTAAAATCTGATAATCTTCAGGTATGAATTGTTTCTTCCGAGACCATAACTCCTAGGTCCCAATACAAGATTTTTACCTTTCTGCACTTTGTACCGCTTGGAGTGTAAAATGTTGGAAATTTGTTAATGGAATTATGTTTCTCCTATCACATAGCATTCTGGCGGCCCTGTTTCAGGTGGAAAGCCAACCAAATTTTCAAACAATAATTTGAGGTTATGTTTACATATATGCTTGTCATTGATATATGACTGTAAATTTGTGTCACCTCTGTCGGTAATAAAGGTCGCGCGTGACCATTAAATGGGAAAAGTCCTCTTTTTAAGGGTCATTCACACAAACATGACTCCAACAAGCTAATCACGGTTCCTGCCGTGCCGAACTAATTTGCTTTTACGGAGTTTCAATGCTTTTTTGTTTTTTCTGATGTTTGCATGTCTGCACATGTCGTCAGCTTCGATGCCGAGTACAGACCGAGCCGAAACAAAGACTTTGTAATAATGTGCAACTGCCGTCCTGTTGCTTACCGATTTGTGTGAATACTGCCTTACAACCAATGTCACCTTGGATAAAGTCTCGATGTGCTAAAATTTACACGGACTTAAATGGGGATTTTGGGGGCTCCAAAAGTTGTCTTGGGGAGCTGTGGCTTGATGAGTATCTATCTATCTAGATGGTATTTCAGATTTATATAATAGATATGTATATATATATATATTTATTTAATGCTACATGTAATGTAAAATTAATACCAGAAAAGAAAATAGTGACAGATGAAAGAATTTAACACTTACGTCACTTAGGCCGTGTTTTTAAGATTTTTTTCCAAAATAGAAATAGATATAGTTTTACAAAACGAAGTTGAAAAAGTATGTAACTGCGTTAAATTGAAGAACACTATCCTGTTATAGATAATTGTAAAAAATAAAAAACAATGAATAAAATTACTTTTGAAAAATTGCTAATTTCCTTCTGGCAGATTTCTCGTCAGGCGCAAGTCATTTTAAGAAACATTTTTAATAATAAATTTATGAAATATTTTTTGGATGACTACACTCTGGAGTATGCCATAAAGGATCATGTTGTTCACAATGCATTGATATCCTTCAAATTTTTGTGAAATATTAAACTCACACTTGTGTTTATTAAATTTTTCTACAAAAATTTGTATCAATCTAGTTACAAGATGGGCAAATTCATTGGACGGTCTTTTTAAATGGGTTATTTCGTCTTTAATATTGCGTGCAACGAAACAAATACTCTCGTTCAAAAACTAAACAGTAACTGAATAAACTTTGCAAAGTCCTATAATAGTACCGTTTGCTGGTCATAATTGCAGGTACTGCTCGACCAAATCTTCCTGGCAGACGTCGATACAGCCTGCGCAGAGAGAGAAAGTATTTGGAGGGACAGAGTTAACCGTCCGACAGCGCTCGCAACTCTTCCTAGGCAATGATTCCCTATATGAGCGCATAGAACGGCTTTGCGCTACGATCTATCCGGGTTGGTGATCGGTCGAGAAATGACTCGCTCCGCCCACAATTAGAGCCCTGTGCAAGAATAGACACAATTCCGTCTGCCAGGAAGATTTGGTCGAGCAGTAAAAAAGAAAGCATGTCAATGTACATGAAAAGAAGGAAGGGTGTAGTATAAAGAAACATTTACCTGAAGAGGTAAACCCATTTTAACAATAGCACCCTTAATTTGTCACACATAAATATTGTACCATTAGAAACTTTCACTCTACAATTTGTCCAGGCAGATTTTCCTAAATCTTAATTTAATGAGTAAATAATTGCAAAAGAAATTTTATAAAGACGCTCTACGTTAGCACAAAAAGCAACAAAATAATTAAAAAAATATTAGTAGTAGTATTTTTAAGAGACATCAATTTGTAGAATTTTTATTATAAATTATAAAATAAAAATTTACACGAATTATTTAATACTTAAGCAGGATTTTCATTGTTGAAAATATCACACCACAAGAATGAATTCGAAAATTGCAACAATAGAAATCATCCATGAGTATTTAATAATTTAATATTAACAATTGTTCAAGTACTTAATGAAATGATGCATATAAATAAGTAAAATGTTGTCCAAATGTTCAAGTGCAGGACACTCTCACTCGGCTCAAATATGTTTTTTTTATTCGTCAAATAAATATATTGGTTACTTGTGTTTAATATAGTTATGTATTTCGAAGAATTTAATTCAAAGCAGGCACATTGCACCCTCTGGTGTCTAGACCATGCCTGAGCTTGTTTCACTAGGCTGGCTCTCTTCTGCAGTCCTATACTCACTGCTATAACTGAAGTTTTTCGAATTTTAATAATTTACAATATTACAACTTTTTTTCAGACTAAATAATATCATTACCATTACAACTTTTATTCCTATTTGCATGAACAATTGTCGGTAGAATTTTAATATTCACGCTTCCAAAATATTCGTGCTTATGGTTATTAAACAATTAAAAAATAATTAATGTTATTTAAGTAAAAATATTAAGAAAAGAAGGAGAGCTATAACAATAAATGCCGCAATGGCTATAATAATATCGCAAAAATCCATTTTTGAACAACAACTAGAACTCACTTCTGACAGCACAAGTGGTATACTAACTATCATCAATTCATACATTCGTGCTGTTTAACTATTATCTTTTTATGAGTTATTTTGAAAAAATTATTTAAATTTAAACACAAATACAAACACAGAATTCACGTCAAGTCTCCGACAGCAGTAAAATCTTCCAACATGGGCGGAAGCTGGAGACTGAGTCTCACGAGCAGAAATAAACATGTTTACGTGTGATCGGTGCCCTCTCGGAGACCTGTACGGACTTGTCTCCGATACCGCCTCAGGGCCTTATCCATTTGTGAGTCCAGTCTCGTGACTATTTTGTCTCAAGTGCAAAATTGTGAGAAAGGGGCAAGTGAGAAAAAGGGAGGGTGAGGAAATGGTTAGATCGACGATATTGTGTTGCATATTCGTCAACCATACTTATTTGTTTCTCGCGATTCCTATACAATTTATGTTTTATATTCTACAAAAACTCGTGTTCCTCATAGAGATGAATTAACTATTACCACTTCATCGGTAGTCCACTCTCATTTATCGATTATCTTTTTGTCACTCATTTTGAAAAAATAATTTAAATTAAAAATAAATACAAACACAGAATTAACGTCAAGTGATCAGCAGTAAAATCTTCCAATATTGACGGAAGACTGGAGACTGACCCCCAGTATTACAAACGACAGTTATCCTTTAGCTAAGTTAGCGAACCAATCAGCTATTAGATATTTTTAAAATAGCGAAAGGTGATTGGTTCGCTAACTTAGCTAAAGAATAACTGTCGTTTGTAATACTGGGGGTGAGTCTCGCGAACAGGAATAACATACATATCCACTTCTAATCGGTGGGCTCTCGGAGACATGTACGGACTTGTCTCTGATACTGCTGTCAAGCCCATATCCATTTGTGATTCCAGTCTCGAGACTACGCGCCGAAAATCTGTCTAGAAGAATATACAAAAAACATACGCCACATGCATCTTTTTATTTTTACACTGTGGCCCACTACAAAATTCGTGCATGCGCTTTAACTACATATTTTCAGATCTCGAATTATTTTATATTTCTCTATTAATTATTTAAACAAATTTAAAGAAAGAGCTTTTAATTTTCTTTGGTGATTCACGTGTTTTCTCGAAGTTAACTTTCCGTTAAATATTTTTTAAAAATGCTTAACTAGCCTATTGAGACCGCTTTCCGTGTTCACGAACAAAACTTTAATTATTCTTGGATGTAAATTATCGCAAACATAAATTCATTTATTGCTATTATCGCAACAAAATTAGACGTGATAGAAAGTGGGAACACCACAAAACAACACGGACGAGTCAAGAGCGACACCACAAACATATTTTTCCCTTGGCAGCCGTAGCAGGACTTTAAAATATCAAAGATTTCAACATTTTGAATAAATAAAAAATTACTATTGAAGCTATAAAATAGTTTTATAGTCTAAAATACCTTCATATTCTTTGTTTTCCCAAATGATGACCAAAAATAAACGAAATGGCAGTTCAACGTCAACAAACCCCTGGTGGCGAATACAACTACTAAGAGGAAATAAATATTTTCTGCTTTGTCGCATGTTTAACGCTTTTTTATACTGTCACCATTAAATGATCTTCCTGTAGAATCATCCTGAAAAAGTTCCAAAAACTCGAACGAAATTTCGACAATAAAATTAAAAAAAAAATAATATTTTACAACGAAAAGTATTATTTTCCACCTTAATACCCATCAAAATTAATTAAATAAATTATGGAATGATCTGCACACGTTTCCCGTATAATTCAAGTTAGTTCAAAATTTGAAAAAATTCCTTGGGATAAATGGTACTTTACTTGAAAGACTTCCAGTTCCGCTTCATGTAAGTTATCACTTCCGGTTATCCGAATAAAGCCAAAAGTTAATACAAAGTTAATTTTCAGCTAAAATGGCTACATTTTACACCAAATTTCATTGATCTAGCTCAAGTCGTTTTTGAGATATCGACTTTACACGCACACATAGGCAGATTTCAAACCAAGAATGGGCAAAATAGATTCGCGGGCAGTCAAAACATGAAAATTAATCAAATTCTCACGTTCTATTTTCCGCATGATTACAAGACTTTCTCTTTACATGAGAAATTAAAATTAATTTTTATTAATCTCACACATTTTGTTAGAGGAGTATTTTTTTTAAATATTAGTATCTATATTGGTTTAATATTTTTAAATTCTTTCATAATTACAAAACCTCTTTTAACAAGATAATTAAATAAATTGTTTCAACATAAGAATTAGAGAACTTCTTTTAATAGGAGAATTAAAGAATTTGTTTTAACAAGAGAATTAAGTAAGTTCTCGCAATAAAAGAATTGTGGTAGGAGAATTTCTAAACCTTTTGTACGGAAAGAATTAAATAACTTACTCCAACAAAAGAATTATAGAACTTCTTTTAGCTGGAGAATTTCAGACCACCTATTACCATGAGACTTAAATCATTTCTTTCAACAAGAAATTAAAGACCTTAATTTAGCAAGAGAAATGCAGAACTTTTACCGGCAGAATTACGGAACTTCGTGCATCAAGGGTATGAAATAAGTTCCTTCAACAAAAAAATTAGTGAAATTCTTTTAACAAGGGAGTTGGAGAACTTCTATTAGTAAGAGATTACATGCTCCTTATTACCAAGACAATGAAATAAATTCCGCAACAAAAAACCTTCTTTTAACAGAAGAATTGGAGAACTTGTTTTATCAAGAGAAAGAAATAAATTCTTTCAAGGAAAGGGTTACAGATCTTTTTTGGCAAGAGAATTACAGAACGTCTTTTACCAGATTTACGGAACCTCTTGCATCAAGACGATTAAATAACTGCTTTCAGCAAAAAACTTAGTAAACTTTTTTTAGTGAGAGAATTAGAGAACTTGTTTTATTAAATAATAATAGAGAACTTACATTTTGCCGCTGTAAATTCGCTTCAGCCGTTGCCAGCTGTTCCGAGCTCCCCCTCAGCAGTTGCTCCAAGAGCTCCGTGGAAGGTTCAGTGTTGCCAAACCCTTCCAGTTTGGATGGGCTGGAGGTAGTTCTCTGGTGAGACACCTTCTGGTCACCGTCACTTTGAACCACAACGTCACTAACACCGTCTACACTCACTTTCCGCTTGGGGAGGGGAAACGTGTACTTGGCTATCGTCGGGGAAGCCCCTGCGTACATGTTGTTCTTCAGTTGGGTTTCGTCTAAGGAATGATTGGAAGTACCCCTGATTCTGGTGACGCATTTGGGTTTAGGATCGCCCCCGCTGACGGAGCTGCTGAAGGACAAAGAGACCACGCTGCAGGTGTCCAAGCCGGAGGAGAGGTCCTCCAGGAACTTGAGGTCACTGGTATATTGGTTCTTCCTGTCGTTCTCCGGTTTCTTCATCTCGGCTTCTAGCATTTGCCCATAAGGCCCGCGGAGAGGTCTTTTGGAGTATCTTCTGGGGATGTGTGGGCTGGAAACTTCGTTTCCAACACTCGCCCTGCTCTCACAGTCCGAAAAATCGGAAGATCCCAGAGCGAGTTGGTCAAATTTACGTTCGAAGTGATCTGGTTCCCCTTCAGACAAGGAATCCGCCCTGACGAAAGGAATATTTTTGGCGTTCACTCGCCGGTTGTTGTTGTCTTGACTCTCCGGGGGAGTCCCCTGGACTGTTAAGTTGGGCATAATGGCGAACGAGTCTAAAGAAGTGGCGTTCTCCTCGGGGCTCAAAGGTTCGTCCGGGCTACCCCCAAACTCGGAATTGTCAGGTTTCTCGCTGTCTATTTGAAGCCTCGGGATATCCTGCGGGAAGGTTGGATTGGGGCCTGGGCGGTTGCTAGCGAACTGGGAGAATTCCGAAGAGTCCGTGAATTGGGGCAGTATGTTCTCCGAGGAATCGTACGAGTTGGGCCACTGCGAAATGTACATGCCCTTCCTTCTTCGCGACTTATCCCTCCTCTTCTCTTGCGCATTGCTGGCGTCGTCCGAGAGGGCGAAGGACGCGCCGTGACGGGACAACTTCTTGCCACTGGGCTGGGGGTAGGTGGTTCGCACTGATGGGGTTTCGACTATGTTTAGGAGGTTTTCGTTCAAGTACTTCACGTTTGGGACATCACTATCTATTGACTTATGTCGGGACAATTGTCGTGCTTGTTGTGAGAGCGCCGTTGGGGAATAAGTTTGTTCCAATGTTGGGTCAGGTCCTAATCCTGATTCATGTATAATTGGCACAGGTGCTATTGGTCCAGGTGTGATCGAACCAAGTGTTATTGGTCCATGAGCAATTGTTCCAGGTGCTATTTGTGTAGGTGCTTTTGATGCAGGTGCAATTTGTCTAGGTGCTATTGGTAATGGTACCATTGGTCCAGCTGCTATTGTTCCTGGTGCTACTGATCCTGGAGCTACTGATCCTGGTGTTATTGGTCCAAGTGCTATTGGTGTAGATGCAAACGGCCCAGATTCTATTGTTTGCCCAGATATAGATCCAGATGGCGTTGATTCTAATGCAATTTGTCCAGATGAAATCGGTCTTGATGGAAATGGTTCAGAATGTAATCCTTGTAAAGATGGGATTGATTCGAGTGCAAATGGTCCAGACCCTATTACTTGCCCAGGTGCAGTTTGTTCAGATACAAATGATTCAGATGGTTTAGATCCCACTGGTGGTAAAGATGCGTTTGGTGATCCAGACTTGATGGGTGATCCAGACGCGACGGGCGATCCAGAGGCTATAGGTAATCCACATCCCACATGTAATCCAGATTTTATATGTAGTACAGATCCTATAGGTAACCCAGATCCAATGAGTAATCCAGGTTCCTTAGGTAATCTAGAGGACGCAGAAGGAGAAGATTTGGTTACGTCGGGACATCCGATCGAATGGAAGGGTTGGTGCACGTGGCCCTCAGGCTCTTGGGTAGAGTGACGGTGACAGGAGATTATCCTAAAGGCGCTTTTGTTCCTGGGAAGGGTCAATGCCGCACTGGCGATGCTATTGTGGGCTAAAGGGGTTTCAGGTTCCGACGGCCCTTGGTGTCGTCTCCGTACGTACTTCTTGTCGTCGAGAGAGTAGTCAACCTGGGAGAAAGAAGCACTCCTGAAGGGAAAGGGGCGTTCGGAGTCAGTTTCAGCGTCTTCTTGACCTTTCGGGATTTCGTGTTCCACGCGAGAACGGGTGGCGGGGGCGGTGGCCTTTGGGGCAAGATGGCGGGTACGCGGGGGTGGCACCGGGCCCCTCTTGAACCTGTCCGACATTTCCCGGAGTTTCTGGTCGACCTGGTCCTTCTTATCTCGTTCCCGAACTTTTCCGTTTCCATTGGCCCGGTTGCCGCCGAAGCGGAATCTCGGGAGACGATCCAGGTTGGTCAGGATGTCTCTTCGGTCGCCGTCCCCGTCCCCGCACTCGCACAATCGGGCATACACTTGAGGGCGAACGGTGCTGCGGCGTCTCAGCTGACTTTTCAACAAAGTTTTCGTCGAGTGCAACACTTGGTCGCGCACTGTAACTCGTGCGGGCTGATCTGACGTATCATCTTCGGTTATCCTTATTCTATTTACGCAACTAAATATATCATGGCTATTAATAGGAGACGCAGCAAGTAGTGGGATCCGGGAGACGGGACCGCTACCAGAGGAGGGCCAGCAGCATTGTGACCGGTATCTCGGGCCGGCTCCTGGAGGAGGCGGAGACACTGCTCCCAGTCGCAAACCATAGCGGACAGATCCCACTCTTACGAACCTGAAACGAAAAGAAACCGTTCGGATTGTTGTACAGGGTAATTTTTAAGGTGTTAGAAGGTGATGTCCCTGGAGGCGTTTGGGGTCCGCTGACTTTTTTAACCCACAAATAACTACGTCGGTAACTAGTGAACTCTGATTAAAATGTCGGTCTCAATATGTTACTCGAGGGTTAAAAGTCAGCAGAATGTCGATGATCGGCTCTACGAGCATAGCTACTATTGATTGCAACTTTTTTTAATACAAATTCTTAGATTCTAACTTATCCATTCTTCTTTTTGAAAATGATTTTTTCATAGTTAGGCAATGTAAACATTTGCCTCGTATAATTAAGTGGGTTAAAACGAGAAAATGTACGTAATATGTATGCAATACATAAAATTTAACTTAGTAATTTATTGTTTTATATGGATGTATAGTATGTATATAGATAGCGATATGTATTGTATTATACAGAGTGAAGAAAATGTAAGGAACCCCTAAATAACTTCTGAACGGTTTGAAATATAGAACTGACATTTACAAAAAATCTACTACATGACAGTAAAAACATCCATTTACATACCCCTCGTGGGCGGGAGAAGGGGGGGAGGGAAAGAGGGGCGACAAAATCTTAAATGCAATGAGGGGTCGAGTGAGGGTTTGTTCGAAAGGGTTTTTCGATAGGAATTCAACGCGATATCGCCGGTGTCTCCACGCCTTTTTTTTGTGGAGCTATAGTTGTTTAAAAATTTGAATTTTACAGTAGCAGAGGGCTCATGACGAGGAGGCGAGAAAGACTGTTCGGTTTCTTCTTTGCAGACACATGTGGATAAAAGTGTAGTAGGAATATATACTGTCCGTATGTGTAAGAAAATCTTTCTGCCCTCATCGTCATGAGCTTTCTCCTACTGTAAATCTGTAAACAACCATAACTCTGCGAAAAAAAGTAGAAACCTCGGCGATATCGCCTTGTACTCCTATCGAAAAACCCTTTGAAACGAACCCGCACACGACTCCTCATTGCATTTAAGATTTTGTCGCTCCCCTTTCCCCCCGCCCACGGAGGATATGTAAATGGATGATTTATTACGACTCTACTTACCTAATTAATACGATAAAATTTCGAAAATGAATTCTGTACAGGGGATTAAAATATCCCTATAAAGTTTTGCTCTATGACGTTATGTTACCGCGCAAGTGCAGATAACTTTTTAAAATACGTAGTTTTCAAGATTTATTTTTATACTATTATAAATTGGGCAGTATATCAAATATTATATAATTCTTCTCTTGGGGTTAAGGTCCAGGAAGGGGTAATCAAAACATCATACTAGTAGGAGCTTTATTTTAATCCTTCAATATTTCGCCGTATTTGACGGCATCTTCAGGGATACAGCTGGAAAGAATCGTGAGCAAAAAAACATTAGGAAAACAACCTCATCAGCTGGTTGAAAATAATTGCAACAGTCAAAAGCAGACAAAAAAACTCACCATTCGATTCTCGGTTCAAGTTAGATGGTATCAAATCAAACAATACATGAAAGGTTGGCAACGGCAGACAGCAACTCATAACGCTGCCGTTGCCAGCATTTCATGAATTTTTTTATTGGTTAGCACCTACATTGAGCTGAGGGCCGAATTGTGAGTTTTTAAGGTTTTATTCTAATTGTCTGCTGTTGGCTGTTGCAATTGTTCTCATTTAGCTGATGAGGTTGTTTTCATAATGTTTTTTGCTCTCGATTCGGCTTCTCTGTTACCAGTCGTTTCCCTGAGGATGCCGTCACATACAGCGAAACATTGGAGGATTGAAATAAAGGCCTACTCCTGCTAGTATGATGTTTTGATTGCCCCTTCCTCGGCCTTAACTCGAGGAGAAGACTTTTTTAATTGTATAAAAATTAATTGTGCTATCCTAGTGCAGCTATTCTATCTGCTTATAGTTTTCAACTTTTAATTAAAACCATAATTTATGAACTTAATCAATTTGTGCGGATTCGGGCACGCACCAATCTCTGTCTCAATACACTACAAATATTTTCAGGTTCCAAGCTATATGGTTACCTGCCAATTGGTTATCTGATTCTATAGGGACAGAACTTAAACTGGATAACTGAACAAAACGACTCAACGCTCCGCTCACAATTCATTAAACTGTCTTCTTAGAGATTTATACCCCCGCCCCCCCCCCCCTTTTGCCGCTATTGAACCAGATAACCAATACCCAAGCGTTCATATAGCTTGAAACTAGAAACTATTTGTAGTGTATTGAGGCAGAAATTGGTGCGTGCCTGAATCCGCGCAAATTGATTAAGTTCATAAATTACGATTTTAATTACATTTTATGCGGTTATATGGACATGGACATTGTACACAGAATCATTCTTTGGATTAGAATTTGTAACAAAAACACCTTGAAAACTACGTATTTTCAGAAGATATCTGCGCTTGCGCGGTAACAAAACGTGATAGAGTAAAAAGTTGTAGATGTATTCTAATGTCCTTTATGTACAGAATTAATTTATAAAATTGTATTGTCCTAACTTAATAAATAGAGTCGAAATTATAAATAAATGTTTTCCGCGCATGCGCCAATATTTGAAAACAACGTTTATACCCTTGTATGCAAAATTATTTGCAGAATTGAAACATGGAAAAAATTGCCTCTTCATCATTACTTTAATAGATTCATGTGCGCCTGCCCAAAAGCCAAGTGCGATAGATAAAAATTTCACTAGAATGTTTTAGCGCTTTCTGCGCTTAGTAAATCCCTGAAGCTTTTATTGCTCTAATAACAAAGTTATTCAAGGTAAACGTCTTACGTGGCGGACCCTGTATAAATATTTGTGTGTAATAAATAGATTTGTGTATTATATGGACCTGTCTATCTAACGGAAGTAGTTCCAATGTCTATTTTCTATTATATAAACCTGCCTATTATACGGACTTATGTAATATATGTATATATTGTCATTCTCTGAAACTGCTTTGTGTGTCGATAATTACTAATATAACGCACAGACTATTGCAATTCAAATGAGAATTTGCTACAACAATAATATTTATCTACGACTAAACCAGCTGACGAAGGCTTCTGTAGAAGAGCCGAAACTGTAGTGCAATCCACTGACTGACTGACTGATTAATAATCACGAAATCTCTAAACTGGCTGAACCGAATGACTTCAAATTTCGAGTATTCATTCCTTATATGACGTAAGCGCTCGTTCAGAAACGAGTTTTTGAAATTTGCATGCTAAGGGGTTCAAAATGCGATGTTACTGATAAATCTGACAGTTCCAGGGTTGTAGAGCGCCATTATTTGTATGATGTATTGGATTAGGGCCCGCATTTTCAAACCGTTCGAAGCTGTTCGCATTCATACATGACGTCAATTTGACGTCAGTTCGAACGATATACTTCGAAATGCAACTTCGGACCGTTCGAACAAGACGTCACGTGCGAATGTAATCAGCTTCGAACAGTTTAAAAATACGACCCCAACCAGTTGTGCCTTCTAGCGAACTGTCAAAAACATAACCTAAAATTTGTTAATGCATATTTACTCCATCTATACAGCTATATGTCGATTGTGACCGTTTAGAAATTGAAAATTCACCACGTTGCGGTCGTCCAAATGAGACAGCCACTCCAGAAACTGCCAAACAAATACATCAAATTGTTCTTAATGACATCAAGGTACGAGTGTAGTCCCAGTAGATAGCACTTGTTTTTTGAAAAAAATTACTTTGATCGATAGTATCAACCTTATAAAGCTTAAGTGTGACCGTTGAAGACACTACGTTCTTTAGCATTCGTTTGGAATCCATCAACAGTGAACGTTCTTAGTGAATTTATAAACACTAAAAAAGTTAGTCATCGTCATGTGATACAATAATTTCATCTGAAAGGCTTCGAAGTTGAGCTAGGATCTAATCTGGGGAGTCTTCGCCCTCATTTACAACAATAAAATATTGGGCGGCGGAGTTTAAACGTAGTCGAACGAGTTGCTGAGATGAGCGTAGTAGACCAAATAAGGTCACCTCACCAGAAATTACGAAGAAAATCAACAAAAAAGTATTGAATAACCATCGACTAAAACTTCGGACATGAAATAGCTGTGCGCAAGATGATTGCCATGCTTGCTCAAAATAGATCAAAAATAGCGTCGTGCGAATGTTATAATTAAGTTTTTGACGATGTTTCGCAGCTATAAGCCCAGTTTTTGTGTCGATTCATAGCCATGGATGAAACACAGACCTAACCTTTAGATCTGAGGTGAACTGTCAGCCGAAACAATGAACTGAAAGAACAAAATCGGTTAAAAAGAAGACGACGATGGTTCCATCTGTTAGTAAGATCATGGCATCAGTTTTTTTAAGAATACGAGTGAAATAGTTCATAACAAGGAAAAGTGAATCTATCATATGTTACCTATGATTTGTGAATCCGAAGAAAAGACATTAATTAACCTATTCATTGTTTTTTTTTGTTACATTTTAACTTTTATATTTATGTACGATTTTCTTTAAAGTATAAGACTGTTATATTAATTTATATTTCTTTCATAAGTTTTTTAAATTTAACGAAATCGATGTTCAGGCATTTTTATATATCCAGATATTTTAGCGATATAATTTTAATTACCTTTTGTTTATCTTAATAAACTTTTATTTGTTAATGGATTTAAAGGTCTAATAAATTTTTTTTATCATTATTTCATTTATCCAGATATTGTTATCACAGTTATTGAAACCTTCATGCCCCAATGTGATCATACTAAGCGGGGTCTACTCTATATCATTTCTTTCCATGTTCATTGTAAACATTCCGAGCGACAGTACCTGTGGTTTATATTTATATAGTCTACTAGCGAACATACCCGTTCTTCGAACGGAGTTACAGTAAACAGCCTCTTTAAAAAAGGGTGAGTGTGAAATGTACATGGAGAGAGTGGAAAAAAGCGAAGACATTGTTAGAATGAGAAGAATAGCTGTGCCTGTTGTTTAATAGATTACATATTCTATTTTCTTCATTTTAACTATCTCTTCACCTTTTTTTTCTTTCCCCCTAGTCTTGAGAGATTAAACAACAAGCACACATATTCTTCTTATTCTATCAATGTCTTCGCTTCTTTTCCACCTCTCCATGTATATTTCACACTCACTCCTTTTAAAAAGACTATTTAATCTAACTCCGTTCGAAGAACGGGTATGTTTGCTAGTAACAATATAATTTGGTAGAATCAGCTACCGCCAGTCTCAATTAAGGGCGATCGAAACCCGTATCTGGTATAGGGAAACGCAATGTAAACTTCAAAAGCTCTTATTAGTTTATTTTTAAAGATGAAGCACTCAAATTTTCAGCGTTGGTAGATAACGATATTATGTAGTGAATTCCTAGGAGATACTTTATTTATATCATTTAGTTTACGATTAATATTAAAAACTGATATAAACGAAAACATCGTGAATTTCAAACCATCTCATTCCTTTATTTTTACAGATGAAGAGCTCAAATTTTCAGCGATGGTAGATAAAGATATCATATAGTGAATTCCTAAGAGAGTTTTTATTTATATCATTTAGTACGCGAGTAATATTAGTAACCATGTAGTAGAGTGAAGTAAAACTGTGCTCACATAGATAGCAGAGACACCACTAGATGGAGTTGTAATGACTGTTTAAGCATTTCAGGGATTGTGGGCGTTTAAGTATAGACCGAGACCATCGAGGACCGGCCGTAAAACTCGTTGAACATTTCCGTCCACAGAAAACATAGATCTTTTGTATCCAAACAAGCGGGATCAAGTAAATAGATCACGAGACGTCTGTCCTTTTATAGTGGTAGTAAAAGCAGGTTTGTTTGAAAACAGACTTGGTCTTTACCGAAATTTTAGAAGGGCACAAATTCATGTACGGCATAAAACTACATTTTCTTCCGTCGATCCAGTAATAACTTTGGCATCAATTAAACTTCGCTTTTATTAGACATATACTGAAATTTATTTCATTGTACCTTCCCCAAAAAAATTATTGAGATCATGAAATGATTGCGCCACTTTCCATCCCTTTTTGAGGAGCTAGAACATAATATGACGAAGGTGAATATAATTTCCGATACGCACGTTATCGAATAAAAACATAATTATAAAGACAAACATCAAGCAAACGCCAATTTCATAACATTTTTTTTATTATTACGGCTTTGTTTTCCAAGTTAGGGCATTGAAAATTCCAAAAATTAATTCTACTCATAAAGGGGTTAAAAACACCCCAATACCTATACTGTGACATTTCGTTGCCGCGCAAGGGGACATAACATTTAAAAATACATTGTTTTCAAGGTTCTTTTATTATTAATTCTAATCCCCAGAATGATTATGCGTACAACGATACCAATGTTGCAGCAAAAAATCTTGTTTAATGGATTTTATTATTTTACGGACTATGTTCATTTAACGGCCCAGCACACATCTCTACAGTTGCTTTGTTTTCTGTCGCTCAGGCCAGTAGATTTATTAGACGTGATAATATTTGAAAAACTTAAATATCTGATAGTTAGTATGTACATTCATTTTATATTAAATGTGACTACTTCCATTTTCTGTAATAAATTAAATAATATTAAACCGAACCATCACACTAAATTAAAATAAGAATTTTCAAATGTTACTATGAGTACTACGCCACGGACTGACTGTTAACTGTGCTAGAGCGACAGCGTTCGCGAAATGAAATTAGTGACATTTATTGTGAAACAAGATATATGTAGTAAACAGTTGCTTACTAAACCTATTGAGGGTGAAATAAAAGAATGTACCTGTTAATAAATAGCTAGTACCTTTTACACAACATTGTAATTATTGATAAGCAAAAGAGCGTTCGTCATCAAACTAAGTAGTCTACAATACAAGGAGCCCCGGTACTACATCGTTTGCGGACGATGAAATAGTTAATATTTTTTCTCAATAAAAAAAATCGCGCCCTCGTTGGGATTCGAACCATCAACCTGGTGCACCAAACGTCAGCACCTTAGCAATTAGACCATCACGATGACAAGCAATTGTCAATGTTAGGTATCATATGAGTAAATGTCTAAAAGGTAAATGTACCACCATGAGCGACTGAAAACAAGTCAACTGTAGAGATGTGTGCGTGGCAGTTAAGTGGATATAGTCCATAAAATAGTAAAATTCATAAATCTAGATTTTTTGCTGCAATATTGGTATGGTTGTACGCATAATCATTCTGGGGATTAGAATTAGTAATATAAGCACATTGAAAACTATGAATTTTAAAAAGTTATGTCACAGAGTAAAAAGTTATTGCGACGTGTTTGAGTTCTTTCATTGCAGAATGAATATTTGGAAATTTCATTGCCCTAACTTGATAAACAAAGTGGTAATAATAAAAAAAATGTTTTCGTCCATCCGCCATGTTTTTGCAAAAGTTTGTATACCGTTGTATGCAGAATTACTTGCCATTTTAAAATATATAAAAAACAATTCATCTTCATCATCACTTTCTGGAACCAAGTGCGCTTGCAAAAAAACTATGCGCGGCAGAGGAGCTCTTTAGGTGCTGAGTTTTATTGTCCTAACTTTGATAATAACGCTATAATTCAAGGTGAACCTCTAAGGTGGACCATGCTGTACAGTCGTCTGAAGAATAAATGCATCTGTTCACCCTATGCATCTAATATGCAGAATACTGTACGTAGCGGTATTTTTTTCAATTTTAAGTCGTGTAATTTTTCGGTAGTTGTATTCATGCTTACCTACCTATGAAAAAGTCAATTTTAAACAATGCAAATGTTTTTTGAGAAGTGATAATTTGATTACGTGATTTAAAAAGTTAGAAAACATCGAAAGACATCAATGCTTTTGTTCAATTCAGTTGTTTGTATCAGACTAGCAGAACTTCATATTTCTCTATAATGTTTTTTTTAATCTAAAATATGGTGAAGGTTAAAATGTGTATTTATAGGCTACAAGCATAATTTAAATTATTCTTTCTAATGAAAAGGTTCAGTAAGTGATTTTTGTATTTTTTTATGTTATAAAGATATGTATTTTTGGAAAATTATGTAGTTATGTCCATTATCAGAGCAAAAATAACCAAACAAATATAAAATGCAATGTACACGTAAATAAAACGTTGAACTCGAAAGGCCACAAGCGATTATTGTAAAATTGGTGTTAAGCAATGCAATGGACCAATTAATCGCCCAATTGATTGATGGCGGAAAGTTGGTGGTTTTGCAGCTGCAGAAGAATAAACAAGTGCTGTCCATCGCTGCACGTGTTCGGTTAATTATATTCGCTAGAGTGTTTTTATAGTAACTACTTGTTTAATTCTGGCTTGGAAGATAGTGTCGCATGAATCACATCTTTTAATAAATAAATGGTTCCGTGCCAAAATGCCTCAACATTTTTCATTCGCGTTTTCATTTCGCGGTTTCATTTCTCACTTTCATTTCGCCTTTTTCATTCCTCAGTATCATTTCCCGTTTTCATTTTTCATTTTCATTTAACGTGTCTTATTTTCACTTAGCGTCTCAGGTTTTCATCTAACGTTTTTCGTTCTCATTCTCATTTCGGGTTTTTCATTCGCGATTTTCATTTCGTCCCGATAGCAAACAGTTTCGTCTCGTTTAGTTTTCGGTGAAAGCCGGCAGGTAAATCTGTCGGCAAAGTTGTTTTCCTGGTGAATCGGAGAGAATTGATTTTATGTACTGTTTACGGGCGAAAAACGCAGTAATGAAAGCAATAAGTTGGGCAATGTTTGTTCTATTCGTAACGGCCGATGTTTCCCCAAAAAAGAAACTTGGTGTTTAGATCTATTTTCTATCAACACGTTGTGTAGATGCTTCTGTTTATTTCTGGAGCTAGCCAACCTGCAATATTTCCTAGTGATGAGAGTTCCTTTATAAATTTAGAAGAGAGATTTAGCCGCACAAAAACAGCAACAGTCAGCAACCCCTTGGTCTTACCTTTTTGAGGGGGTGCTGAGGCTCTCTTCGTTGATCCTGTCGACGTTGATGCAGGAGGCGCAGCCACTGCAGTTGCCGAAGCAATCTTCGTGCCACCTGGACTCGCCGTATCGCGACATCTCCGGAAAACTCAAGTCACTCCACTGCTAGCACCTGTCATTATTCCAACACAGTTCGTCGTCTTCGTGGGGCTGTCCTGGTTTGGTTCACTTTAGTGCTACTGTGGTCCTTGAGGATGTAGCTGTAGGTTCTGTCGATGTTGACGTCGTTCTTATAAGTCGGTACTGCTATAAATGTTGCTGTGGTTCCTGTGAATGTTGTTGTGTCTTCGATGAATGTTGCTGTGGGTCCTCCGAATGTTGCTGAGGTCCTGCGGATGTTGCTGTGAGTCCTACGGCAACAAAAACGGCACGGCACTGAACAACACTCTGATTTCCTCTGATTTCGACTCTGATTCCGATTCTGATTCCGGCTGTGTTTCCAACTCTGACTCGGTTTCGAGTTCAGTGGTTGACCATAACAACGCTGGCTGTAAGCTGACCGGTCGTGTTTCCATAATAATCGGCTGCTTAGGTTTCCCGTTCGATCCGACGACTGTCTCTATTATACAGTCAGACCGGGACCATGAGCATGACAATGCCGACGATCACGCAGAGCAGGACGCACGGTGACGGAAATATTTACACGCACATTCGGACGAAAACCATCATTTATATAACGGGCAAATTCTAGCACACAACAGTCGAATAGAGCCTGTGCCTCGACGCGGGGAACACTCCTTCGACCACCTGTTCGGTTCAGTTTAAAAACACTGTCGCTGAGCCCGTGGCACCTCACATGCCGAAGTGGTACCTCCTCGGTAGGTGTAGGTAGGTAGATACGACACAGAATGGTGGACTCAGCCCGCGATCTCTGCACTCGGCAGAACCGCTCCAGATGAGATAGAACGGTGGGGTACCTGAAATAACGGTCGCCCGATGATCGGCTCGTTATTTGAGCATGAGAATACCGCCGAAGAGTGGTACCGTTCCGCCGGCCCCGATGCGGCGCCAATGCATCTGCATACTTCCTAGCCTCCAGAATATTCAATCGACATGTCACAACTCTTCAATTGAAATCATTACCGCCACACTGTATTATACCACTAGGGGCAACAATACTTGACATTCTGAAGTTAGCAGTTAGCAGTACGATTGTGAAACGGTGGCTAGAGGCCAGTCATAACTAAATTGTTAACTTCAAAGGTGTCAAGTATTGTTCACCCGAGTGATACGCCTGTATGCAACCATATTATATGTATGTATATGCAAATCGTCCCGTTGTGTGTCACACTACGCGGACCACAGACATCCACATCTCTACTTACTACTGTTCTACTACGGTACTAGTGGTATTGGTGGTTGCCCGCTTTAATCCACCTTAATCTCTACCTTTCCTCATTTAACTCGAATTCTCCGATCAGCCAGTGCAGGGTCCGTGTTTTCAAAACTCTGAGAATTCGTATGTGATGTCATGTCCAAACGATCGGAAGCATTTCAAACAGTTCGTTGGCAAATAATTCTACCATGGTCGAACGATATACCTTTGAATTGCAACGAGGGGTCTCTACCCATTCGTTGTACCCACTTTCCGATCGATCGCACATGACGTCACATACAAATTCACAAAGCTTCGGACGGTTCTGGGCTTGTATTTTCAAACCGTTTGAAGCTCTGCGAATTCGTATATGACGTCATGTGCGAAGCATTTCGTATTTACAAACTATTCGTTTAATCATGATCAAACGATATGCCTTCGAACTGCAACGTCCCATTGCAATTGCTAAAACAGGTCAGCTTTCCCAAAAATATGTAATTCAGTCTTGTACTCGAATTACATGTCTTCCTCTGGTTGCCAATTTTTTTCAGTAATTCAATTACCGTTTCGTATGACATCGTTTAATATGAGAAGTTAAATATAATTACAGTTTAAAAATTAAACGATAACATAAAAATCCATATACACGTAATTGTATAAAATATACAATCATGTGCAGCATATTATATGGCAGGTTTATACACATCTTTCATATCAGTGGCGGTCCTAAGGCGGGGCGATCGCCCCCCCCCCCCTTACGTTTCGAAAACGCATTTCTTAAGGCCACCTTTAGCTTCTGTGTTGATGACGTCATTGTCTCTTACTTACAATCGCCCCCCCAA
>JAWQRP010001126.1:0-20987 GCA_033557875.1 Quadriops clusia | reverse complement strand
GATTAGAGTAAAACAATAATTTATTTCGTTGCTTTTTAATTTGTTGATGCAAGTACTTACATTCTCCCTTACAAAACTCATTGATGTTCTTTAAAATGCGACTTTTTCATAGTGGCGCAACCATCAATGCACATTCACCATAGAAATCACACTCCTTAAAATGGGAAAATTACCGACGGACGTACGTACGTACGTACGTACGTACGTACGTACGTACGTTACAACGGCAATTATGTTTGTTGATTGGAGGTAATTATTTTATGTTATGTCATTGAATGGTTATGTGCTGATTATTAGTTAGCGTAGTAGTCTTATGACCGTGTACACATATACTTATTACCATGTAGACGTATTACCATGCAGACATATTACCATGTAGACGTATTACCATGTACACGCATTACCATGTAGACGTATTACCATGCAGACATATTACCATGCGGACGTGTATTACCATGCAGACGTATTACCATGTAGACGTATTACCATCCAGACTTATTACCATGACGTATAGAACTTACTGTTTCTATATAAGAAACGACACCTTCATTGACACAATTAATACAAATGTAAATGCAATTAGTAACAACAAATACATGTGGTAACACTGCATTAGTAACATTGTATTAGTAACATTGCATTAGTAACATTGCTTTAATAACATTGCATTAGTAACATTGCTTTAATAACATTACATTAGTAACATTGCTTTAATAACATTACATTAGTAAGATTGTATTGTTTAAAGCAGTCACAGGTTTAAAGCAATGGGAAACCCCGCTGCAGGAATTGGGAAATTAATCACGGAGGAATAAATGGTAATTTAACCGTAATCATAACTCTTCGCATTGCTGCCAACTGTAATTAATAGTCCGGTTACACACTTTTGTTTTCTGGTGCTGCCGAGGTGCTAACAATTACGAATTTAGATTATCTCGCCCGGCTGGAATTATGAATATCATTATATACGGATGCTTTTTTACGAAGCACTCTTTGGGATATGAATGAGAGTGAGAGAGATATAAAGAGAGGTTGGGAGAGACGACGAGAAAAACTGAAAGAGACAAAGGGAAAAATTGACAGAGACGATGAGAGATTGAGAGAGACGAAGAGAGAAATTGAGAGAGACAAAGAGAGAAATTGAGAGAGACGAAGAGAGAAATTGAGAGAGAGACGAAGAGAGAAATTGAGAGAGACGAAGAGAGAAATTGACAGAGACAAAAGAAGATCGAGAGTGATGAAACTTAAGTCTCGGATTGAAATGGACAGAACGACTATTTATCATAATCTATACCGAGAACTCTGCACTCTTGAGAAGTGGCTAGGCATTATGCTAATAGTAATAGAATTACATATGCGTGCGTAATAACTTTTTTGTTATAATGTGAAATAATTTTGTTGTAATGTGAAACAAGAAATAACAATCTTGATAGAAGGTAGATAAAAAAAAGTGATGACGATAAATGGGTTATGGCTTTTAAAATAAATTTATCTTCTCCATTAAATATTTGGCAACAGCTGCGAGCAACCCCCCGCGGCCTTTTTCTAATTTACCACACAACTAACCCTATGCATCTTGATTCTTGATGGTATACCCTGCTGAATTCGTGGGGCTTAAAGCGTCTTGTTAAAACGTCTTGCTGATAAATTTCTAGACGAGATTAGAGAACATAAGGCTCCCTTCCGGGTGTTCTGAAATTAAAAACGAACAAAAAATGAGTGTTCTCATAGTCATATCACATGCTCATATATACCGTACATATACTGTCATATACATATGTCATATACTTTACATACTTTTAGCCTATATACCTAGGTGGCACAACCTTCTTGATATTTTAATCTCAAGCTCAAACTACGCATACTAGATTGAAATTTTAAGTGCTCGTCTAGACACCAGGAACAGGGGGTATGTTATACCTTATTAAGCTTATGAGTTATGTCTCCAATCCTTCGACAGATTGGACAAAGAATTGAATTTAACAAAGAGGAATTGTCGCGATTGTTGGCAAAACAATCTTTAGATCTGGATTCGGGTGAAATATCGCGCATGGGCAATCCTATTACTCTTTTTTTAAAAGAAGGATAAGGTTAGAAAGGGATTCGCGCTTGTATTGTATTTGCGGAGATCCGGGCATATCTAACAGGATTCGGGAAAAGGTGGGCATAAGGCAGATAAACGGTTTCTCGAATGGATAGTCTTAAGCTGGTTTCAATAGGAATCGTTTATAATGTTTTGTGGGGTTCTGTTTAGGTTGCTGTGGGATCGCCAGTAATCCTATAGCTTTTATATATATATTTTTTATTTTATTTTACTTTATTTTATTTTATTTTATTTATTTTATTTTATTGAGTTTATTTCATTTTGATTTGTTTTATTTTATTTTATTTATATGACGATATTTATTTTACTTATCGTACGAATAACGCAGGCGTTGAAAGGTTCACTCTCAGAAGCAAAATAAATCCTTCATCTCTCGTTGCAGAATGAGGCATATATTTTTTTAATTAAATTACTACACAAGTTGAGTGTTTGTGTCACAACCAGGACGGTTTGTATATAGCCGAATGGTTTGTTTATGGCCGAGGCTGAGAGCGTTTAACATAGCTTACGATTTACTCGAGGTTTGACTTAACATTCCAGTTGTTCGAGTCGCAAGAAGTCGAGCCGAACTAATCGAAATCTGTTTAAACAAGTGGCTCACAAGAGGCTATTTGTAGCAGGCACATCAGCGATTTGTTTATAAAATTTGTAATGACCATCGTAATGTGCCACTGCTTTGCCGATAAGTTTATGGGGCCCATTAAAAGTTATGGGGCTAGGTTTCGAGAACTATTGCTCCATAAGCTAATGCTCCATAAAGCTCTTGTTCCATAAAGATCTTGTTCCATAAAGATCTTGTTCCATAAAGCTCTTGTTCCATAAAGTTTTTGTTTCATAAAGTTTTTGTTTCATAAAGTTTTTGTTTCATAAAGTTTTTGTTTCATAAAGTTTGTGTTCTATAACTTTGTCGTTTCATGGTACTTGGTGCACTGAGTTTAAGAAAATAAATATTTGAAGTCCTTTTGTATAGGTAGGGGTGTCACCCAAGGATCGAATTGCGAATTCAGTTCCGTTCTTTTGAATGTATTTTTATTCTTTGAAGACAATTTTATTCTTTGGGTGGAATTTTATTCTTTGGATGCAATTTTATTCTTTGTATGCAATTTTATGTTTGGGGTGCAATTCGATTCTTTTGAATACAGTCGATGGCTCATTTCCGGAATAGATAGGAAGCACGTGCACGACAGGTCGTTTTCTGCACGCTATGTGCCCATTTGCGCCCTCCTATTATGTAAAAAATTAATAAAGAAGTAAATCATAAAAATAAATGAAAAATAAATAATGAATGAATGAAAAATAAATAAAGAATGAATGAAAAATAAACAAAAAGTAAAATAAACAATAAGTAAATTTTAAAAAAGTGAGCATAGTTGCAAGAAATGAATTATTATTTTATAGCCCCTATTTAGATACGAAGCGGAGAATAAATGTAAACACTAAATTCGAGGCTCGAGCACGTAGTTCAACTTTTCGATGGACCTACGTAGATAAGCAAGGCAGTTGGTACACCTGCACTATTTAACTTGCGCTTGGAAATCCAAGATAACGCTTATGGTTTCTTTTTAACAAAACACAAAGGATTTGGAAATGCACTTTTGATCACTTTTGTTTTATTTTTTTTGTGTGTAAAATGATTTTGTTTAGTATGATTTTGTTTAGTATGATTTTGTTTAGTATGATTTTGTTTAGTATGATTTTGTTTAGTATGATTTTGTTTAGTATGATTTTGTTTAGTATAGCTTTGTTTAGTGTGGTTTTGTTAATATGACTATTTATTACATAGCACAAGTCTGTTTTTCGTTACTTTTCTTACTCAATTCCGAAAGTAAACAAGCGGAGACAAGAAGCTTATCTAAATCAAGCCATCGCCTCGTCAGCAACATCAATTTACGCCAGCAGGCCTGAAACCCGACCTTTTTTTTGGTATTTATAATTAACAACATTCTGCATTTTCCATAATTTACTCGTCAGCGCAGCATTAAAGATTGTCACCACGCCGAAGATTAAGATCTTAGGCTGCCTGCCCGCTCCTTAATAACATTATTTCTTATACAAAAGTATTAATGCTTTGCGTATAAAACTAATAGGGGGCTCGAGAAAGCCTCCTCGGTGATAAATTAGGAGTGTTTTCGCTTGATACGATCTTCAAGCATACACAGATATTTTATACCACAAATTTTATACAACAAATATTCTTGTTAACAAATATATTACTCAAAAAATATTTATAATTATTATTATACAGAATTAATCATTATGCACGATTTATTATTATCCAGAATTTTTATTATTATCCAGAATTTTTATTATTATGCAGAATTTTTATTATTATGCAGGATTTATTATTATGCAGGATTTTTATTATTATGCAGAATTTTTATTATTATGCAGGATTTATTATTATGCAGGATTTTTATTATTATGCAGAATTTATTATTCTGCAGGATTTATTATTATACAGGATTTATAATACAGGTTTTATTATTATACAGGATTTATAATTATACAGGATTTATTATTATACAGAATTTATTATTATGGTTATTGATTATATCGTTTTTAATTAAGCAATATTTCAACCCAACAATTTTTAATAATCTAGCGTTATTACCCAAATAACATAATTTATACAAATTAGCAAATATTTTTTCTTGAACTTTGAAAGTGAGACTGTCGCCAAATGCTGTCCTGTCGCCTCACCTTCTTGGCGTCAGGAAATCGGTCAACCCGCGTAGGAAGTCCTTTGTGCAAAAGACAATTAAAGCCGAGACTTTAAAATTTGTCTTGCTTAGACAAACACTTGATTGAGCGGTTTGAGGCTGGTAGATGGCCGATAAGGCCCCTGGGGACACAGGAAGAGGATTCTTCTGGACCTCTGTTATCTCGTGCGGTCAAGTTCTGTTGTTAAAAGGCTGCCACTTGGCGCCGGGGCTTTTATTTAGCACAGGAAGTAAAATGTTGACAAAGGCTTCACCTTTGCTCCATATCAGAATTACCTCAATATAAAAAATAGCAATATTGTTATTATATTAATTAATTATTATATTTGGGTATATTGTCCAGTAATTAAACAATGTTGTATATTTGTTTTTTGGTTGTTCTTTATTTTATTATTGTTTATTTTATTGTTGTTTATTTTATTGTTGTTTATTTTATTGTCGTTTATTTTATTGTTGTTTAGCTTTCGGTCATGTCATTATCAAAACTACAAAAAATAGACACGGCAATTAGTAAATATATAGTTATAATGTAAAACTATCTTACTTATAACAAAATTAAGATATTAAGTTATTTTCTTTTAATTACAAATAATTTTGATTGACTTTTGATATATTTGTTTATAAATTTATATGTCTTAATACTCAACTAGATAAAATTATGTTATGAAATATTTAAATAAGGTACAAACTATAGGTAAAATTGTTTTTTATAATAAAAGATAATGAACTATTATATATAATAACTCTAAAAAATATTTCATTAATATTATAATAAAAATTATTTTTTAAGTTAAAGTTAAAAAAGATTTAGTTCTGGTAGATATATACACTTTAACTCACAACATCCTCAATCTCAAAAAATTAACATTGTTTTAGTTTTAAAAAATAGAATAATAAAGATTTGCCATCCTTCCTTCAGAGAAAAAAACCTTATTTAACATCCTTAGAAACAACGCTTATCCAAAAAAATTACTAAATAAACTAATATTTAATTGATATATTATCCTCCACAAGATACTTCAAAACCAAAAATAATATTGAAATCTCTAAGAAACGTTAAAGGATTATCATCTACCATAACGAATTTATTTAAACAATATGACTTCAAAATAGTGTTTTGTAACAAAAATCCTATTAAAAAATATTTTATAAATAAAAAAAAATTTTACAAATTTAAAAGATCCAACACCTAACATGCAAAAAAGTGGAGTTGTTTATGAAATTAATTGTAAAGGATTTGTATATAAATACATAGGACAAACTAAACAAAGATTAGGACAACGGATAGGACAACATAGACAAGATATTAAAAAAAGACCTGATGCTACTGATCTAAGCAACCATGTAAATGTAATATTACATGATATAGACTTTGAAAACACAAAGATAATTAATTATCATAATAATACATTTAAAAGAGAATTTTTAGAAATGTGCCACATAAGAAATAACAATAATACGCTTAACTATAAAAGAGATGTAGAAAATCTTAGCTTAGTTTACACTTACCTTTTTCATTTATATAATAAAAATAAAACTAAATCTTTCTTAACTTTGACTTAAAAAATAATTTTTATTTTAATATTAATTAAATATTTTTTAGAGTTATAATATATAATAGTTATTTATCTTTCATTATAAAAAACATTTTTACCTATAATTTGTACCTTATTTAAATATTTTTTAACATAATTTTATCTAGTTGCCTATTAAGACATATAAATTTATAAACAAATATATCAAAAGCCAATCAAAATTATTTGTAATTAAAGAAAAATAAATTAATAACTTAATTTTGTTATAGGTAAGATAGTTTTACATTATAACTATATATTTACTAATTGCCGTGTCTCTTTTTTTGTAGTTTTGATAATGGTTGTAAACATGACCGAAAACAACAATAAAATAAACAACCAGAAAATAAACAACCATAAAATAAACAACCATAAAATAAACAACCATAAAATAAACAACAATAAAATAAAGAACAACTTAAAAACAATATACAAATTTGATTAATTACTGAACAATATACCCAAATATAATAATTACAAATATTTGTAATTAATTGATATAAAATTAAATATTTTGTCCACTATAGTCGATAATATTGCTATTATATATATAATGAACATAAAGAAAAAATATATACCTACATTTGAAATTAATCTAACAAACCTAGGTTTGTTAGTCACAGCTGTGACTATTAAAACGTAAAATATTTTTTAATACAAGAAAAAACTAACTTAAAACAGGAAAGCTTTGAAAATGAGCAAAGAAACCTATATGACTATAAAGACACTGCAAGTATCTAAATAACTAAATATTTATAATTAAACTAAGAAATTATTAAGACACTAAGAACAGAAACCTAAGTTTGAGACTATTAAGAGAACAAAAACAAAGGTTTGATAAGTCACTAAAAGAGAATAATATTGAGGGACATTGAACCAAGATGTAACCTCTTAAAACCTCAGCTGGGAAAATTAAGGTCGGTTAAGGTTACCTCGGAGGGCATATTAAACAAATCGAAACAATTCTCCTCGGTGCAGATTATATAATATTTAAGGTAATGTGCCAAGATGATGCAATGAGAGTAAATTGTGGCAAAATGAGAATAACAAGCTCAACCAAGAGTAAAATAAGAACAACGTAATAAAATAAGAACAACGTAATAAAATAAGAATAACGTGATGAAATAAGAAAAACTTGATAAAACAAGAAAAACTTGATAAAATAAGAATAATGTGATAAAATAAGAACAACACGATAAAATAAGAATAACACGATAAAATAAGAAGAACATGATAAAATAAAAACCTGTTGAAATAAGAGTAATATGATAAAATGAGATTAATACACTAAATAGGAATGCTGCGATAGAATAAGACTATTACGACAAAATAAGAGTAAATAGCTGGCATTATCCATCGTTGTTGTTCCCACGATTTACCCGTCGTTTCTTGTATTCACAATTCCGAGTTACGTTATCTTACGTATAGGACGTGTTAGTTACGAATGGTCAGAGAGAGTAATTTTGCTTCATTAGCTCTCCACTAGGATAATTATAATCAGCAATTAGGGATAAATAGGTGTGTAATTTAATTTGGAATTAAAATTACTCGTGGTAATATGATAGATGCTACAATAAAATTAGTTAGGAATTAAATAAAGTCGAAACCAAAATTAAAACAATAAATAATGAAAAACCAATAAATTAAACAAATATAATAAAAATAAAATAAAAAATAAAAATAAAATGAACAAATAAAAATAAAATAAAAAAATAAAAATAAAATAAAAAATTAAAATAAAATTAAAAAATAAAAATAAAATAAAAAAATAAAAATAAAAATAAAATTAAAAAATAATAATAAAAGAGAAAAAAAATGATACAAAAAATTAAAAAAATTAAACAAAAATAGAAAATTTAAAAAAAAAATAAATGGAGCTAGCTTTTCATCTACAGCTTACTTTAAATCTAGCTTGGTTTGTATCTAGCTTGCTTTGAATCTAGCTTGCTTTGTATCTTGCATGGTCTTTATCCCGCTCTTGGTCTTGGCGTTGGTCTTGGTCTTGCCGGTCTTAAATCGACTTGGCCAGGTCCAGACGAACAACAACGTTTCGTGTTGCCAGCCGAGCACTTGTGATCGTTCAGGTGGGCAGGGCCTTAGTAATTGCTGCCATTAGAGCACTCACTTCTCTTCTTCTGGAGTGTGTTATACACAAGCAAGAAGAGATTTGAACCCGCGGGGGAGGGCTACGTTCCTATACTTCGTGGGAAAGTGAAGATCGTGCCGAAGATTCCACAAACCTCACAGTTGTAACGCACTCATGCACTAAATCGAAGACCGGTCTTTAGCTAAACACCACATACGTACTTACAAGACAAAACGCTTGACAGGTGCCCAACCTGTGAAGTACGTCAAATTTGACAGTTGGCTAACCTGAACGTTTATGCGAAATGTCAAATTTTGCACGCTTAACATTACTTTCTTACGTCAAATTTGACAGTTAGGTAATTTGCGAGGAAACGTTTCGTTTAGCCAACTTAAATTTTCGATAACTCATGTTTAGTTTTAGCCAACTTAAATTTTAAGCATATCTTTTAATTTTACTTATTCTAAACATATCTTTAAATTTTAGTTATTCCAATCATATCTTTTAATTTTAGTTAATCCAAGCATATCTTTTAATTTTAGTTAATCCAAGCATATCTTTTAATTTTAGTTATTCTAAGCATATCTTTTAATTTTATTTATTCCAAGCATATCTTCCAATATTAGTTCACGTTTAACCAATTGGAATTTTAGTTAATTCAACTTTACCTCTAACTAGTTTCAATTTAACTCAAATTTACCCTCACTCAACTCAATTTTAGTTAACTCAAGTTTACCTTTACCCAACTTTTGCCTACAAAATGAGCAAAATCCTCGACGAACAGAAGGAAACTGTAATTAGACAGCCTTTTCCGCGCTGTTGCCTTAATTAAAAGGCCGCGAATTACTTTTGCCTAAGTTCACGGAAAATGAGGAGAGTAGCGGGAAGCTGGGGGATCCCCTGAGCTGTGCACAATTATGTTGTATTAGTAAATACTGCATTCTGTTTGCTTTAGGGGGCTTTTTTCGTAATGAGGATAAGGAATTTGATTACACTGCAATGCGCAGCGAGATGTTGGAAGCCCTGACTGGGGCTTTTGATGAACAAACAACGTTCGTCAGATATTTAGAAAGAATTAATTAGTTCAAGGTAGCTGCAATAGCAGCACATCATGTTGAAATTAGGTTTTCTTTTTAACTGTTTTTATTTTAAACTTTTTTTTATTTTTCAATTGTTGTTTTTTGTTTTCAACTGTTATTTTACTTTTTAACGTTAATGTTTTGTTTTTAGCTGTTTTTATTTTTCAACGGTTTTTTAACTCTTTTTTTCCAAGTGTTTTTTTTTTTCAACTGTTTTTCTTTTCAATTGATTTTTTTCAACTGATCTCCTTTTCAACTGTTTTTTTCAGCTGTTTTTCTTTTCAACTGTTTTTCTTTTCAACTGTTTTTTTTTTCAACTCCTTTTTTTCCAATTGTTTTTAACGATTTTTTTCAACTGTTTTTTTTAAATTATTTTTCACTGTTTGTCCTTTTACAACTGCCTTTTGTTTTCAATTCTCCCGCACTTTTTTGTTTTGTTTCTGCCCAAGCCTACTTAAGCCCAGATGTTTATTTATACCAGTTCGTGGTGATAAAAGGAATGAAAGTGGACGCGACGCGGCCGAAAGACTTAATCCGATTTGGAGAGAAAAGAGGCTTTGGGGGACTAATTTTCCTTTATTCCGGGCGCATTAAGGGGCATGATTCAGGATTTTTAAAAATAAATACGACTTATTTGTACCGTCTGACAAGGCGTACGCGACGTCCCGAATGCATAAAACATGTTTATTCCGTGCCTCTAAGCCGTTGGCTCTTACCTTTAAACTCCAGTCAAGGGCGAGCTACTAACACCTATTGGAATGTAAATTTATTTTATTTTTATCATTAAAATGATCGCCGTCATCATCACGATAACTAATCCGTAATGAATAATAATAATAATAATAATAATAATAATACAAAAGAGCCATACAAAACAGTAATACAAAATAACAACACGAAATAATAATACGAAATAATAATAATAAATGATCATGATAACAAATAATAATAATAATATTAATAGCCTCAATTGATCACTGCAAGCTTATTACCATTAATTTAGTATTGTGCGCCGCGCGTTGATCGCTAAATAAAAGCTCAGTGCAGTAGGAAAATAAACAAACAAGAAGAGGATGCAATAAAGGAACCCAATACTTTATAGGCTTATTATGTAGGTTTTGTTCGTTAGCATGAAAGGCCCAGATGAATGCAGCTGTCAAACAATCGTCAGCGCCCGCAGCTTCCCGTATTATTCAGGGTTAATCCTTTTAAGAAATTTCTTTCTCGAGAGAATATCCTTAAAAATAGTCTGCTAGACAGCCATTGTGCCGTCCGCATCAACAACTCTAATGTAATCTTATTATTATGCGCACAAAGAGGAAGATTATTAAATGCTTGTCGGTGGTTGAAGTAGATGGCCGAAAGGTTGTGGAAATAGGAAGAGGTATAGATGTATGACGTAGATGTATGCCAAGTAGCACAGATAGTTATATAATTGCTGAGAAAAAGTTTTCTCGACAATTTAACAAACCAGAAGTTTTATAAAAATGTCTTAAAAACGTTTATTCGACCCTTATACAAGCTTTATACACCCAGAAGGTTATAAAGGTGTTTCACTATATTAAAGTATATCTTAACACATTTATAAAACCATTTTGAATGTGATTGGTATCCTGCTGTTACTTCTATCACATATACTATTATATTATATTATATGTGCTTCGATATAACAATTTTTATTTATAATGGCAATCTTAATATCTTTTATAAGACAATTTTGCATCTTTCGAAATAATTTGGGAAACTTTATATAACTTTTCACTCTTGTAAAAGTTGTATTGTCGTTTATAACCTTACCTTTTTAACCCCACCAATGTCCATTATTATTTTAATTTGATCTACGAATACACTAATTTAGAAGTTAAAAATGAACTGCGGATGGCACTTTACTGATAAAATGTATGAAGTCTTGAAAATGCAAGCGCCTTAAAAAATCATATGTCTTATTGTAAATATTGCATACATATTATTTCTCACCAAACATGTTATTGAATAGTCAAGTAATTGTCATATCCTAACTCCAACGTGTTACTTGGGATGTATGTGCATTAGAAGAAATATAAGTAAAATCCTTTTGCATTTTTCGTTTGAACGCAATAATTAAAAATTATCATTATAAAAAAAAGTACAAAACTAACTGCAGAAAAAAAGAGAGTATTTTCGAATGCGTCCATTTCGTTTTAAAATGATAAATAATAAAGAGAGAGGGAGATGGCGAAATGGCGTTTGAAATTGCGTTGAAATTGGTTTTTTAACAAACGCTTCGCCGCCTGCATTCCCAATTCAGCATTTGGGCCCTTTGTGGCCATAATTTTCATTGAAACGTCAAAGTCGGCGACACACCTGATTGTTTCTGTCTCTGCCCGAAGCGTGAAGTTTATACGAAATGACATGAAGTGTGTGATGATATGCGTTTAGCCAGTGAGTATATATACTGTACTAACTATAGTTAGGTAGATAATATGTGATCTTACATACATACACGAACACGTATATGTAGTGGTATACGTACATGCTTATATTATACACATATGCATACCTACAACATAGATATGTATAGAATGTGGGTATGATCAATGGGCCTTCTTAAGAATGCAAAGCAGCTTAAACAATGGATGGGTTGGCCCAATCAGCGAGCGTGGGCTATAGTCAACGTTGGTAATAGTAGAGACAGGACAAATAACCGAGACGCTTCTTTTTATATTTCAATTAGTGATGACATGAATCAACGCCATGAATAGGAAACAAAATAATCGATAGTAAAACAACACTGAATAACAAAAGTAATAATTCATAAACAAACGAGAGAAAATGTATTAAGCAAATGATTTATAAACAAAAGAAAAAGAACAAAAAGCTCGCCAGATAACAAGCACAAAAAGTCCAATCGTCAATATCAAGACGATTCAAAGACGATCCAAAGGCAATTGCGAGCATCCATCGAGTGAGCCGAGCATTGGCAAGTGATTGACTGGTCAATAGCAAGGCATGGCACGCTCCGATTGCTATTTATTTGTAAGCAGCTCATTAAACCTGCCGAGCTTTGTTCGCAAATGAGGAAAAGGGCATTGGTTCCACGGAGAATGAATAACAAATAACGAAGGCCCATTTTTGCATGCGCTGATGTATTTCTGCATATCTACTTACATTCTGCACTAAACCAATGCAATGCCAAACAAAAAAAAACAGCAAAAAGGAGACAGAAACATAAAGAAAAAAGAAACAAAAAGGAGAAACAAACAAAAAGAAAAAGGAAACAAAAAGAAAAAAGAAACAAAAAGAAAAAAGAAACAAAAAGAAAACAGAAACAAAAAGAAAAAAGAAACAAACAGAAAAAAGAAACAAAAAGAAAACAGAAACAAAAAGAAAAAAGAAACAAAAAGAAAAAAGAAACAAAAAGAAATAAGAAACAAAAAGAAAACAGAAACAAAAAGAAAAAAGAATCAAAAAGGCAAAAGAAACAACCGTCCGGTCAGCAAGAAACACGAAACCAAATCAACGATACCTTTTTTTCAATTCATTTTAATTACTTGTAAACAATTAAATCGTACAGTTGTACAGGACTCAATTAGACCATATTATCTCAGATTATCTGCGATATATAGAGAGATCTACATCTACAATAAGGCCTTAATCAAAAACCAATAATACGCTAGAAAGACTCGACAGAAAGCAGACGAGCCGAGACGAGACGAAACTATTCTTTATCCTTTGTTAAAATGTAATCAATTCGTCCATTCCGGCGAGGTGCACAAAAAATCATCCCCTTGTAATCGGCGATTGGACGTGGCCTACAGGGAATTGATTACCCTGCTAGACCCCGAATAACCGGTAATCTACTCGCGTAAGCTTCAATTTATTGCGATCGTGAGTCTCACGAGGATGGACTGGGTACACCCCCTCGAACCCCGGCCTCCCCCGAATCGTACAATGACATGTGGTGCACTTAACGCGTTGGTGGTGTATCATTTTTTCAGGACCTAAAATAAGCTAATCCTTTAATTTACTTGTTAGTTTAGAGCTCTATGGGGTTGCTGTGTGAGAGGAGTGCTGCCTGAGGGGGGTTTTAAGTGAGGGGATTTGTGTGTGAAGATGATGTGTTAGGCGGTTGTTGGACGAGAAACAAATTTTATATTTTCCATTTATTCTGTGTTTAATTTTGTATTATAATCATAATTTTCGTAATGCATTTATGACAAATATTAAATAATAATTTTTATACTCTCTATTAAAAATTATTGAAACGGATGAGCTCGCTCGCTTCGCTCGCTCGCCGCCTCGCGCCTTAGGCGCTCGTTTTTAATAATCTCAACTGAAGCTTCATATATTCAGCGTAGTAGGCGCTTGCTCACTCGCTTCGCTCGTTCGCGAGCCACACAAGACATGAGGATCGCACTTCGCGCGACCCTCATGTCTTGCCAACACGATCGGACTGCGGCCTTCGCATCCTCGAGTTAACATAAAATAACGTGAACAAATTTAATTGAATTTATTTTTTTTAAGTGAACTAATTTTATATTTTTTATTTATACTGTGTTTAATTTTTTATTATAATCATAATTTTCGTAATACATTTTTGATAAATATTAAATAATAGTTTTTATACTCTCTATTAAAAATTATTGAAACGGCTGAGCTCGCTCGCTTCGCTCGCTCGCCGCCTCGCGCCTTAGGCGCTCGTTTTTAATAATCTCAACTGAAGCTTCATATATTCAGCGTAGTAGGCGCTCGCTCACTCGCTTCGCTCGTTCGCGAGCCACACTAGACATGAGGGTTGCCTACGCGCAACCCTCATGTCTTGCCAACACGATCGGCCCGCGACCTTCGCATCCTCGAATTAACATCAAATAACATGAACAAATTTAATTGAATTTATTTTTTTAAGTGAACAAATTTTATATTTTCCATTTATTCTGTGTTTAATTTTGTATTATAATCATAATTTTCGTAATGCATTTATGACAAATATTAAATAATAATTTTTATACTCTCTATTAAAAATTATTGAAACGGCTGAGCTCGCTCGCTTCGCTCGCTCGCCGCCTCGCGCCTTCGGCGCTCGTTTTTAATAATCTCAACTGAAGCTTCATATATTCAGCGTAGTAGGCGCTCGCTCACTCGCTTCGCTCGTTCGCGAGCCACACTAGACATGAGGGTTGCCTACGCGCAACCCTCATGTCTTGCCAACACGATCGGCCTGCGGCCTTCGCATCTTCGAGTTAATACGGCTATAGAAACGAAGAGAACGGTACAGACTATTATAAATTGCGTCATAATAATAATATTGTTAGCAATTGGGTAGTTTGGCGTATTTTTCAAAATGTCTTTAAACGATAATAAACTGTTAGGAAGAGCGATCTGAGGTAAAAATTCGCATTGGAAATTGTTTGAATAAATATTTAAATAAACTAAGCTTAGAACAAAAGTGAAATGCGCATGCACAGTACAATCGTTCAAGAGATTATATATTTCAATATTTAATTAAACTACCCGATTCGTAAGAACTTAAGATTATATGTAGAAAACAATGAAAGCAACGATTGAAACTAAGAATCAATAAAATAAATAAAATATATTTTGAAAAATTACACTTTGAAATATTAAACAATATTTATAGTTAATAATAAGCAAAAAAAATTAAAGCAACTATATCATCTCAATGTACTTCTCTATATCTCATTTTCAGTCTCTTGTTTTCTTAACTTAAAACGAATTCGACCTCAGAAACATATTTTTATATTTCAAACTCGGAAACGCTCGCTCACTCGCTTCACTCGTTGGCCAGCCACACAAGACATGAGGGTCGCGCTATGCGCTACGCGCGACCCTCATGTCTTGCCAACACGATCGGCCTGCGGCCTTCGGATCCTCGAGTTAACACAACTACGGAAACGAAAAGAACGGCATTGACTATTAATTAATTGCGCCATAATAATAAAATTGATATTAATTCGTAAGGACCTAAGATTATATGTAGGAAACAATGAAAGCTACTATTGAAACTAAGAATTAATAAAATTAATAAAAAATAGTTTTAAAGGTGTTTTTAATATTTGTACTACTAGCACTGTCAACAAAGCCTCATTGGGTAAACGTAAAAGAATGCTTTAAATTTACAAATATAATATCAAGATGAATAAGTATTAACATTTGTATGTATATTAATTAGTAAGCAAATACGAATGATTTTTCAATCGCAAAAGTATTGTTTTTCATGTGTATTTATCGTTCTCGTTTGGATTTATCACTTCTTTCAAAATTATTTCGTCAAAAAGTACTATAGCGAAAGACCAAAGTTGAAAAATTACATTTTAATTTAATTAAATAATCATAATAATTACTACTTTTATAATCACAAACATACCTAAAATATTTTTATAAAAAATAAAATAAGACTTATTCTATAAAGGAAAAGTACATTAATAAATTGCACTATAAAATTAACATCTGAAAAAAATAATTTGCACACTTTGTTTGATGTAGTATTATCGTTAATATCACTATTAAAATATTTAAAACAGTTTTTATCAATTTTATATTTTTTTATTTATTTATTTATTTATTTATTTATTTATTTATTTATTTATTTATTTATTTTTATTTTATATTTATATTTTATATTGTTTGTTTTCCACATCATCGGTACGTATTTTTCATTGCCTATGTCCAAATCCTTTGTATATTTTTGTGCCTTTGGCCAATTCAATGCAAACAAAATTAATCGAAAGTAATACAACATTTTTAAAGCTTTTATCGTTTAATCAAAGATAACCGTATTAAACAACATCACAAGTGTTATTTTAAAACATAATTTGTTTAATAAAGATTTAGTCAGAATTATGATTAATTAATCACCTCTAATCTACATAAAGTATTAATATTATAGATTATATATATTATTTCTAAATTATAAATATGTATATGACTATTAATGTAATACATATTTAATATATACAACTTTAATATTTAATATAAACAACTTTAACGTACTATCTTACCTAAATTTCTACACAGCGACTGGACATTACACAGCCGAAATAGCTCAGTTGGGAGAGCGTTAGACTGAAGATCTAAAGGTCCCCGGTTCAATCCCGGGTTTCGGCAAAGTTTTTTTAAATTTCGTCAATATTTTTAAAACTTTAAAATTTAAACAAATCCCTTCTAACCTCATTCAAGTTTGTGTAAATAGGCTAATAAGATATGAATTACATAATTTATCAGTCATTGTTAGGCTGTGCGTATCATTTCAACAATGAAAGAAAAAAACAGAGATAACAAGTAGCAACGTTTCATTCGTTCAATTCATCACGTTTATACAATGTAAAAACATAATTGTATAAACATATCATTTGTACTTAACGACTAGTCGTAACATATTTTAAAATAGACATGTCGTCTCCACTAATAGCAAACAACAACATTCTCAAAACTCTAGAGTGTCCCTTTTGTTGTGCCTATTTGGCCCCTCCAATTTTTTTGTGCGCAAACGGCCACAGTATTTGTGGAGATTGCAAGCCAAAAGTGAGGAAATGTCCATTTTGTGTAGTGGCAGACGTGACAGACAATAGAAATTGGAAATTGGAAGAATTGGTGTCTGTTATACCGATCAAGTGCAAGTTTTGTGAAAGTCGTCAGAGTGTTAAATTGATAAGGAGTCATGAGAACCAGTGCCAGTTTATGGAAATTTCTTGTCCTTTTTCCGATCAAGATTACAAGGTTTTGACAAAACTGAAGATGGTCTCGCATTTGAAGACGAAACATTTTAGCCTCTTGTTGCAAAATGGTCGTCCACAGAAGGTTACCTTAGAAGACATGGATTCTCGAGTGATCATTTTCAATAACGAGATATTCTTGTTTAAGTTCGAAACGTTGTCTTTTGGTATGAATATTTTTGGAGAACATGTTCCTGGGGCTCCAAGTAGTGATTCTTGGTATGAATATGAACTTCAAGTTAGAGAGCAGAAGTTTCGACGTGGTTTCAAAATTGCCGATGAAACTTGGAACGATAGAATTTGCAACGATAGAGACGATGGAACTTGGAAAGATAAAAACGATGAGACAAATAGATTGATAACATTGGAACACAATGATAAAGATAAACCTTTTAAAAAAGTAATGGAATTCCTGTTAACTGTTTATTTGAAAGACAATAATTGTCAACGATGATTACCTATGTGTCTAATCTGTGATAATCTACATATGTAGACATGTTTATGTCGACTTTATTTTTGTTCCAAATTTTTAGTTCACAAACATTAGTTACAATTAATCTATTTACAAGTAAGGAACTTTTAAGTAGGAACTGTGTAAGTAAATAGTGCGTTATGGATAATTTAATTTTGACCTGTCCTGTGAAATGTCCTTGGATTGGAATACCTTTGGAATTGGTTCCTCATGCCTGGTGTAGTCATTTCGAACTTCTTTTAACCAATAATAGGAAATATTGGGGAACTTTGGATAAACCTGTTTATCTTATAATCCATGATGGTGAACTCTTCAAATTATCTGTGGTGATTAGCGAAGATTTCGTCAGATGTACAGTCCAAAATTTCAGTTTGGATTCGAACCATAAGTATCGGTTTGAATTGAACCTGCTAGAGGGCGCTCTTGGTAGGAAGGAGAAGAAATGCATTCGGAATTGCCAACCTTGCAAGGAAAATTGGGAAACTAGTGACGAGTGTTTCGTTTGTTTGCCTCGGAGTATTGTGATTGGCTATCGTGCGTTCAAGGTCGTTATTTGGAAAGTTGAAGGAAGTTGATTTGATTAAGCGTCTATTTAAAACGAAGAAAGAATGAGGTTATGTCTGTAAACTTATAGGAAATTAAATGTATTTCATTTCTTTAGTTTTATTCATTTTATTTGAATTTTTCGCCTTTTTTTCTTATTTCTCCTCCTTTTTATATTCATTTTTATCGTCTTAAAATAGCACATTGTTGTTAATCTTCGCTCAGCTCTTTAGTCCTAAAAGGCCGTAATTAACCTCGCTATCGGGTTCCGATCGACTGTCCCCAAAGATGCTTTCGAAGCGACATGACCAACACCAAGAACCTACACCTCATAAATTCGAAGTAGGCGATGGCTCGATCGCGATCAAGGCTAATCTGATCATGGGACCACCTCAAGAACGTTATTCAAAGCCAACTAAACTATTTGTCGGGTACACCTTAGGTGTTGCTTTAAGGGGCATTAAGATGCTTATCGGACTTCTCTTTGTTATATTAAGTATATATCAAGTTAGGTTAGGTCAAGTTAGGTTAGGTTAGGTTAGGTTAGGTTAGCTTAGGTTATATTATGATGGGTTTATCGTTCATCCTTACACATTTCAACATGCAGATGTATCCAAAGTTTAGACGTTTTTCTGAACTAAAACAATCAAAATTCGTACTATTGTCGTGCGTTATGCCATTGTGCACAGGCTCCCGCACCTACTGCCTTCTTGCTGGTGCATTAAATATGCGGTCTGTTAATCCCTAATTATCGAAGAGAACGCTGCCAGAACAGCGAAATATCTATTTTAACAGCGTAATTGCGACGGCAAGAAGCACTTATCCTCCGTGAAAAAAGAAAGGATACGCTAATAGAGTAGATAGCTGTAAAAAGCGGTCTTAATAAAATGTCGCATGCCATTTTAATGCAGCGCTATAACTAGAAAGCTCTCGGCAATTATGTGACGGAACCAACAATTGTATGCCATAAAAACTGCTCCAGTAGCTGGCTCGCAATTAACTTTATTTGATCTTAATTCCTCTTTGTATCTTGGACTACATATATATTCTAATGTAATACGCGGGCAGGCCGCAATTAGCGTAATTTATCCTCATGAAGTTGTAATTTGTTGATAAATTGTTGCTTATAAGAAATATGTCTATAATTAAAACAGGTAGATAGAATAACCTGACTACCTGATACCACATTTAGTAACATAATTTTATTTTAGTAGAACTTATAGGTGGTAGAACTATATATCTGCTTATAAAATCTGCTACTATCATTTCTCCCACTTAATCCTATTTTTTAGGTGTAAGTTTACATCGGGTGAGTTTACATACTTCTAACCTGACTTTATACTTAAGACCTATATTATTTATGGACGTAACATTGATCAACCCATTTTATTAATAACAATTTGCGTGAACAATTTGTTAATTGCACATTTGTGCCCAAGCTAATAACAGACGCAATGTGCTAATAGCAACTGACCCACGTCAAAGTCAATCACAATGCCCCGAAACAAAAGTTTGGGACTGACGTCTCAAGGGTTAATATATCATACTTGTGCTGTCAATGCTGGTACGAGAGGAGTGTTTTAAATTTTTGTGCACTGACGCGCAAATAACAGGTTCCCTAGGAATATTTATTGCGGCAATTAGACAATTACACCTGGTCATTATAGGGTTAACAGGCCCTGCAATCAGACCGAAACCCGTCAGAATGATTTATGTCCAGACTTGTATTTTTGGTATTTAAGTTTAGAGAAATGTTCTTAGTCGCCTGAAGGGGCGGGGAGGGGGGGGGTGTATCCGCCCGCGTCGGATAAAATCCTAACTTAATCCTGAGTTTGAAGAAAATCCCGAAGTTGTACATAAATAATTGAGTTTCGAACTTTTCGCATTAGGACATGCAGGCATGCTGTAATGTTGCGGATGTTTAAGGGGTATCATTAAATTGGGTTGGGCTTCTTACGTATATATTTCCAATTTTATTTTACTTATCTTGCATTTTACTTCTTTTTCCTATTTATTTTTGTTTCATTTTATTTCTGTTTCATTTTATTTCGGTTTCATTTTATTCTGTTTCATTTTATTCTGTTTCATTTTATTTCGGTTTTATTTTATTCTGCTTCTTTTTATTCTGTTTCATTTTATTCTGTTTCATTTTATTCTGTTTCATTTTATTCTGTTTCATTTTATTTCTGTTTCATTTTATTCTGTTTCTTTTTATTTTTCTTCGATTTTATTTCTTTCATCATTATGCATTAGACTTTACTACAATAGTTCTAGTAATAATTTATGTTTAAAAGTTGGTCATATTTCGCATAGTAGCCATGTTTGCAAGTTGACAGTTGACATAAACGTCGTTTGCAACGTTGGTCGTTTGGCATACACTTAACCTAAAACATTCTGTCAAGAGTTATTAGCAGTTTTTTCTAAGTCAAAATAATAGAATCATAATTTTAAAATCAAAATTATAGAATTGAAACAACAAACATAATTACCGTCGTAACGTACGTACGTACGTCCGTCCGTCCGTCCGTCGGTAATTTTCCCATTTTAAGGAATATGATTTCTATGGTGAGTGTGTATCGATGGTTGCGACACTATGAAAAAATCGCATTTTAAAGAACATCAATGAGATTTGTAAAGGAGAATTTAACTACTTGCATCAACAAATTAAAAAGCAACGAAATAAATTATTGTTTTGCT
>JAWQRP010001125.1:0-20994 GCA_033557875.1 Quadriops clusia | reverse complement strand
TTAATCTCAAATTCAAAAAATATGAAAATATCTCTACTACTATTATGTTCTTCTGTTCGCTGCTATATACATTACTGCTGCATAAATTTTTAGTGAACATGATAATATGTATATGTCGAAATCATAAAATTAAATATATATGTAGGATAAAATGTATGTGTATACGGTAATATGTACACGTGTACATGGTCAGATGTACATGTGCACATGGAAATATAAGTATACGTGTACATGGTAATAAATATATGTGTACATGGCTGGCTGTGATTTTTCACGGGCATTAACTAGTTAAAACATAAAATAGAACAAATCAGAGATTAAGTATAATGATAACATTTTACAAAGTTAATACAAAAATGACAAGAGCTAAATACTGACTACAAAGACCTGAAGAAGCCACGAATTAGTGGCGAAACCGGTGGCCTTGCGAACAATTAAAAATTGTCAAGAAAGTACCAAGAATTTTTGTTTCTACTAATTCATCAAAAATTAGAAGCTTTTACAGGTATGAGAGGTACAAATACATTTACTGTTACACATAATTTATTAAATGCAGTTTTAATATGAACTAACTCGTATGTAGATATGCATAGAACAAACAAACTCATCTGCTTTAAACAGTGCATACCGATTTGACGTATTCTCTATAATATTTATGATGAGTTCCCTCTAATGACAGTGCAATAAAGGGAATTTCTAGAGGAAATTAAATTTGTTTTGTAAATAATTATATAACGAAGCAGGTCTGAGGATCCATTTTGATGCTTACCTGTAATTGATGCAATTAAACCGCCTAACTACTTGATAATTTTTCACTGACAGCGTATCATCCATTATAATTAATATTTTTATGACGCATGAATGCATTTAAGTCGTTTGTAATTATCTATCTCATAAGCATGTCTTGCCTTTGTAAAAAATATCGCCTGATACATATCATAACTTTTTCAAGCTAGAATGCTGCGCTGTCGTTAATGGTGGTTTACTTTGACGTGTGAAATTGCTGCAGATATAATACGTTTTCTTTTAATAGCGACATAGCTTCATTGCACTTGAAAGATGTATAAAATAGATCTCTAAAGGCTACTGTTGCTCTTCTTATATTTTACTTGCTTTAATCATGGGTTATGGTAATTATAGTTCAACGTATCGGTTCATATAAGTCAACGAAGAATAAATTCCTTTATTGCAGCATGCACAAGACGCCTTTGCTGAGAACAGGTTTGAATTTTTATTTGCTAATGCTAGATAGTGAAGACCAAAAATGAATATGCAATGTTTCTTTGTCTTGGATTCTCTTTGATATAAGTGCATCAATTGTACACATGTATGTTTCATATTTTCTATTAAAAATATTAATAATTAATATTATAATAATATAAGTTAGGATTTTAGTTTATTTATCAAGGAGTGTGGATGTGCTTTTTACAATTCAAAGGCTAGAAAGATAAATCAGTACGTGAAATTTTTGCTTGTAAATCTCGCTGATATAAGAGATTGCGGTTTCAAATACTTCTAATTGCGATGCAGAGGTATTCAAATGTCCGTTGTGTTAAAAAGACCAACTAGTTTGCAAATTTATCCAAGTTTAGATCTCAAGCTCTCTTCTGCGGTCTTCGCATAAACGGAATTCGATGCCTATAAATGTAAACTTGTGTAGAACGGGTATGGGATCTACTTAGAGTTTACTCACTGTTGATCTCAAGAGGTTTTGTTTGCGGTAGAACGTCTGACGTTTAAAAATGACGCTGACGATATATAAACTTTATACTTAGACTAATTTTTCCTATTCACGTACCTATACATTAAAAGTAGACATAAATCACTTTTAATACACGCAAAGGAATCCCGTGTTAGTGGTTGCAGGGCGCAATGCGAATTCCTAAAGTTTTATTCAATTAGGGGACATAAATTCCGATAATGCCTAATATTGATTTCCTATAACATCAGACTAGATTGAGGTAATTCCATTAATAATAACTGAAATTCCTCATGCCGAAGTCAGAGTAGTAGGCACCTGACCGTACCGCACTGCGAAGTTTTAGATTAATATTAACAATTCATAAATTATTTATTCTGACGCGTTATGTACCGCAGATTAAAAGGCAGCCCTTTCATGTTGTGCACAGTGCCCCTACAAATTACCTGTTCCCACAACCCAGTAGATATTTAATTAAGCCAGTTAAAAACGGTATTTTGTTTTAATTTGAAATTGCCCGATAAGTTCTCTTCCAGTATATTAAGGTAACAAATTGACTACTGTGCACTAAACTTGAAAGTAACTGAGATTTATTATCAATTAAACATCTCAATAATATTATTAATGATCTCCGCTGAATCCGCAACATAATTTATAATCCTTTGTCGTATTCGTTGCTGAACGAGTAGTAGTCGGGATTACTTTAGATCACCGCCCCTGACTTAAGTAATTAGCTTATTCCATAATTACCTGAGTTCCGTGAGAGAATTATGGTCGTTCATGGAGCATTTCTTTTGAGTGGACTTGTGTAATTAACATCTGTCGTGGAAATATTGCAAGATTACCCATAAATAATTTTAACAAAAAATGGAATAGAAAAACGATATGTTAGCGAAGGCAATTGATTTTACCAATCCGTTTAGTTCATCATTTGCTAGCAATTCTTTACTTGAGTGCTCCGTACTGAAGAGATAACCAATATATTTAAAGCCCCAAATTAGTGTGGGAATTAAATGAATTTAACAAGCCTGTAGTTAACTTTAATTAGCGGATACCTAAGTACCGAATAAATACTGAATTGTAAGCATAACTTTTAATTCAAATTAAATCTTTAAATTACAAGATCTGGCTTTACTTATCTAATCAATAAACAAACGTAAAAAGGTATGTTTTCAGAGCATTAGAAAATAAAAAAAAAACCATAAAACTATTCGATAGGATGATTTTGTTACTATCATATAAGTCGTACGGCAAAACTGGCATGGCTCAGAAAATTTGTTTTCATCCGTGCTTATTATGTTCCTACCATAATTGATAATAATACATGCATATTCATTAGGCTTTTTAGGAATTTCAATCTAAACGGTTCTTCATTAACACAGTTAATTGTTTTCGTTTTTATGATTACATAACGGGGGTCACATTAGAAAGAATTTAATATTAATTGATCATTTTATAGCAATTGAATCAAAGTATTCCCTAATATTTTTTTAATAATGATTATTATTTATGAATTTTTCCTTCGTTGTGTACACACTGAAAGAACAGTACCGGAAATAATTTCTTATTCTTTGTACTTTCCCTCCTTTTGCAGGAACGAGTTAAATTGAAAAGCATTAAAATAAATTGCATATTTACAGATGCTTTTTTCCTGGGCGTACAACCTGCAGTAATGTATTGGAATTTCAATGAGTATAAAATGAACTACTATTATAAGATGAATGAACAATAATGAGTTGGTTAAAGTTGATGGTGTGGGAAATCGGAAACCTACGATCTGGCCACCTTCTGAGAATCTTCCGTAACGGTGTGTGTCGTCAACAATGTTAATGAAACTATAACTGTTAAAACAAAATTAGTGTATTATACCACTCTCATTGTCTTAATTCGACTTAATTAGAAGTGAACTTTTTGATAAGTTCATATGTAAATACATGCCGGGCGAGTTTACAACAAAGGAGTCGCTGTAAAAACAGAATTACCTGACATGTTATATTAACGAGCATGAACTTTGCTGATGATTTCAAATTAAAGAGTGTTGTCATTATAATTATGGTTTTTCAAAAGTTAATTGTCAAAAGGTAAAGTTGAAGAGTTGGTTGAAGAAGCGAGTGCTCGTCTGTTACGGCATCTGGTTAAATTTTTCAATTTAAAAGTAATTTAATAGAAAATTTAGCTTCGCCACCTTCTCAGATCGTATACAATAATGTGCTCAAAATTACATTTGCTGTTGCAGCGTGAACAGTCCTTTCAACAAAGCTTGGAAAATGTTTTTACTTCCTACGTAAGCTAAAAAGACGTTAAGGATGAATTGTCGGCTTCATTTATCAAAGCCTGTGTTGGTATTCGAAGCTTCTATTTGAGTAAACATTAAACAATTCAATAAGATTTATTTCTTTCGGCCCTGAGACAATTTCTTGAACAAATTCTTGGAGGTTTAGGGATTTTAGAAGCCTATGGTGTTCTTAAAAATACTATGTGAATCTGTAATGTTTTAATCTTTTTAGAATTGAAACTTGCCAACCACACTTTGTACATTACTGGCATACTTTTAGGAATTCCTACGTTATGCATTCCGCTTTATTATTATTCTAAGTTTATTTGATTGCACATGCGTGCTTGTTATAATGGGTTAACAATTAAATGGGACATGCAATTATGAAAACCACAGTATTTGCCTATGTTTTACTTCCATGTATACCAAAGGCGGTTAATTACATTTGAATACAGTACTTGTAAGGTCAGGCAACTATTTACACATACCTCACCGTTTTCATTCACCTTTAATCCCAAACAGCCGTGATGGAGTAAGCATCATATCCTAGATAAAGATGCGTAACTAATTTACTTCGGAGGTGTGGTGCTGTAAAATTTATTCTACAAATGGTAAAGAAATCACGATCATGGCGTTCTCATGGAAATCTAAATTGAACATGTGCCACTTTATTCTTGTTGGATCATTTTTGTATTAGTTAAATTTTATGGCAATGTAAGGATGCACTGAAAAGCATAGTACATACGTCAGGAGATTATTAATTAATTATAAGTGCTTTTGCCCTGGCAAGAAGTTATGTCCTATTAATCACAGCGTATCGAGTATATAATTTATAACAATGGTGGTATTGTATCTAATGGGTTCCATGCGAGCATTTTATAAGAAAGTCCGGGTAATATTGAACGTGAACAAGTACTTAATATATTATTAATATGTGCTCTATTATGACTACTAACATAATAGAATACGTAGCCTCTATATAGTAGATGCATGTTATTCATCTACTTGATGGGCATGCATAATAGTAAATAGTGAATATTAGCAATGAGAAATAGCTGCCTTAAGTTAATTAATGTACATACAAAATTATGCTAAAACGCCTTATTATGTGCGAGATGATGAGCAAGATTTACAAGAATGGGAAACTTGAGTTCTGAAATTACACGACGTTGCAAGAATGCTCAATTGTTGTACAGTCTTTCGTTTTTTTAAGAGCAGAAGGGTAGATAAATAATATTTTTGAAAAAATACCATTCGTTGGGCGTCTCTGTTTAAATCCCTTCATTAAACTGAAGGTTGCTTCAGTCTGGACGCTGGTAATGAGCTTAATTTCTTTGTAATAGATACTTACGTGGTTCTGCATTGGGCATTATTATGTTCGTTAGTTCTGGAAAAGTGGCTTAAACAATATATCCGGGCAAAGCAATAATTATTATGTTTTGCGTACTGACGTACCTCATTTGAACAGTTGAGCAAAAAAATTAAATCAATAACATTAAAAATTGCATGTGGAGTTCTTGTGAGACCGACTATAAAAGCGGTTGCGTGCGCTATTTAGCAATTTGTTGGTGCAGCAGAAGGATAGCTATTAGTAGAGTTATATGTGAAATCAAAGGACATGCAAGGAGCATCTGAGAAAAAATAATGACAAATCGGCGGAGTTCGATTGAAGATACAGTTAATCTGCTAGACCCACCAAGAATAGCGATTGCGCTGCGTGTCGTGTTGTACCCGTTACTGAGACATTCCGACATGGGTGCGAATACCACGTATACTACAGCTAGAGATGTGGGTCACAGTTGCGTTGCCTTGAAATAGTCAAAAGGAACAATACGCAATTACCCAGGACACTTCTCTGGTGTTTGCAGAGATTATTTGGTCAGGCACGCAATGTTGGATTTGAATTCCTTATAGACATTTTACGTGACCCTGATTTATTTGTCATCAAAGTGGAATGGAATACATGAGCAAATAAAGTTAAGTTAACATACTATGTAGGCATGGTTTAAACACTTAACTATATTTTATTGTACCTTTTATGTATTTCAGAAATAAGGTAAAGTTTATATTTAAAAATATATATTTCCCAAATTTTGTTTCTCCTCAGTGAGAAAGATAGATTCTAGATGTTTTATGCAAGTTACAGAATTAATATTAATGTAACGCGGTTCTTTTTAAATTCTTCGTTGATAATGATCGTTGTGAAAGGGTTCTGAACTTTACAGTTAACATGACAAGTAATTACAAGAACACGATAATTTCATGTACAGATCTATACATCGGCTACTTAGAAACTACTTGTTTCTCGATAAAATAAATGATGAGACTTTTGAAGAAAATCTATTGTAAGTATGATAATTAATGAGAAGAGTTCACTGGCATCGTAAAAATATACTGCCGTTTTCCGCGTAGGATACATTATAATTTAAAATAAGATTCAAGTAGGTACTAGTAATAGTTATAACAAGAAAAATTTCAGAAATTATCGCAAGTTAATTAAACAATGAAATAATTTAGACACGTAAAGCTCTTTTACAACATTTGTGGGAAACCGTATTTTTTTTTACTTCTTTTCCTAATGCATTGCTAACCTTAGACCAGTTATAATCTATTATTTTGTTTCTTCATAAAAACTACCATTAAAAACTTAAGCACATATAGTGTGACATTTGCACAATTATACAAGGATGTACAGTTGCTCGGCTGACACCAAATTATTAACTCATCATAATTGTGCTGAAGCATATTATTTCCTACGGTTAGTGACAAAAATCAGCAAGCATAACCATATATAACAAATTTAAGATCACTTACTTTAATAACAAGTAAATGTAGCAATGTACTCGTGCTCACTTGAAAAAATGTTACATATCCTTGGGTATCAGGAAGCAGAAGCAACATATGCAGAGTCTGTGACAATGTACGGTAAACTTCCGGCTACGCCGCGAAATGACTTTCGTTTAGCCATCATTACTGTTACTCCAACGCAATTTCATTTTATGCGAACATCTTGTGGGGCCACCACCGATCCCTTGATTTCACACTTAAGAAATGAAATGGCTAGGAAATCCGTTAACAATGCAGCAAATACATCAATGTTGCTAAGTGGTTTTATGTTAGGTAATTTGTTCCTTGTTCGCAACAATACACATTGAAATGAAGTTTATATTCTAGATTTAATCCGCCACTTACTTCGTACTAACATTACATTTGACACTTTCGATATACCTTGCAGAATCGATAATGAATTTCATTAATATGTAAACGTATGTAACGGTTAAATGATGATCGTTTGGAAGATTTTTGAAATCTTCACGCAAATATGACATAATTTTTATCTGCTAATCTATACTAAGACATTTTAAAACATCATTAAATCAGTTACCGTTAATTCATATTATTCGAAAAAGTTCTCATAAAGGAATGCCTATTAAATATAATTGCATTTTAATACCGCATCAATTTTTGTTTTAACACTAAGTACATTGTAATTAAATTAAAATTACGCCTTCCTATTAAGAATACCACCCAAGTTGAGTTTGAAGTTGGATATTTGAAAACTATTTTATTTAGGTTTTAAATATAAAGATGTTACATAATTTAATAGACTTCTATACATACACACGCACACACACACACACCAAGAAGTTCCTTAATCTCACCTTTATAGTGCGTTCACTTTTCCTTGCATAATTTGTCAATCCTATCTACTCAATTAAGCACCTGAATCTTCTTTCGTTGAGCTACTATATTATTATTTACGGTGTTCATGCAAATACAGACCGTTCGAAATCTAATATACTTAACTAAAACAATAGATAAATTGTGAACCCCGCGGTTTTCTATGGAAACATTTCTTATCCCCAAATTAATGTAACAGTGTAAAAATTGTAAATAATCATTCACTGATTTTTCTACAATACTTAATCCCACGTGAGATATTACTGGTGTAATTAGAATCATAATTCATATGTGCACCATTAAATTATGTCAACCTTACAGTGTCACATTTTGAGTACACATTAAACCTAGTTTTGTTTACTAACCCAATTTCCGGAGCAAACACCAGGTGAATTTTCCTTTTAATATTCCGGCAACCTATGTTTACCGTAGCATAATACGATTCCAGCATAATTATGTACACGCCGTATGGTCACAATTTCCTATAAAGACACATGTGCGGCATAGCAATGTATTTATGAATTTTACAGCCCCTGTAAATCAAAGAAGCTTAAGCGTTATCTTTGAAAATGCACACAATGCCAAGGGTCAAATAGTCAGGTCTTCTCAATATGCTCAACGTAACCTTTGTGCACAGTCGCTGCTGATGTAGCAGGAGATACATTTTAAGATTGCATTAACTCTCCTACATCAAGATTTTATTCGCTTTTTACTATTCTATGAAACTACTGCATTGATACGTAAAAAATTTACGAACTAACACTGTGAACTATTTTTATAAAGCATAACGTTATGCTCTGACACCGCCGATGTTTTTTTTTCTAGACAGGTGATTTACAAAGAGCAACAAGACAAATAAAATATCTGGACCAGTTTTAACACCACCGTTACTTTTGCGCAATGTTTTGTCAGTACATTTACATCTACCATTTATTTTTAGAACAAATTTGGTTGTCTTACTCTTTGAATAATGGTGTTAACGTAGACGCATTATTATTTTTAACGAAGTTAGTATTCCTCTGGTGAAAAAGTTGTGATCGATTGACTTTTCGTGCAATAACTAACAAGACTGGTAATGTTCGACTGTCATTGATCGTTATTTATCCTAACAGTTAGTTTTCGTCGTGAGATCGGCTTGAATTTCAACGATTGTAACAGCATTTTCGCGATAACTTTAGTTCCTGTTCCATGCGATATTTTCAATATTCGTTATAAAAAAATATATATTGCGCCCCATTTACCACGAATCGCTGGCCTCCCTTTTTTACGATCAATATACGGCGCAACTTTTTTTTGTAAAAATAGTAACTTTATATCGTTAATCAGCTGCACTTTGATAATATTACAGCCTTCCATATTTCAGCTCAATATAACTGATATAACTCAATTTAATGAACGTAATTTTGTGAGAAATAATGAAAACGTAATTTTGAATACATCATCAGCATCCCGTCTGCAAAATGCATCATAATTCAACTATGCAGTACCTGTGCGTCTATTTATAGAATAGCTATGCATATAAAATTTACAAGATATAGTAGCTTGTCACTATACGCCTCCAGCTTCTACAGTAAATTACATGGTATCGAAGAAATGTAACATTGTTAGTACTCGATCCAGTTTGACGTACTGACTCTTTCTGAGTACTAATTATTCCATGTTTACTGCTTACAAACTGGCGAGCATAGAAAGCACAAAGCGATGTTTTATTTGTTCATACCTGTACACATTTGCTAAACTGTTTTAGTGTTCAAACGTAACGCTTTAAGAACAGACATTATCGTCTAGTTTGTTTGAAGAACACTTTTTCAACCCATTATAATAAATAGTTTACGTTCCTACTTATATAATTCATTACTTGAGTGTACTTTAACATATCTATTCGCCATATGTTCTGTTCAATGACCTAACGCAATATCTAACGTTAAAAGGAAAATACTATCAGATTTCATTTTATTAGTTGCTTGATTACTTTACAGTATTATCAGCTGTATAAATAAGTCGGATTTACCAACCCAATTCACTAAGCTTCTTTGGATATATAGAACTGTATAAACACACATTCTCACTTCCATATTAGAATAGTCGCTACATAATTTAACAATAGTTAACTATTGCATAACATTATACGTTAAATGCATAATAATTACTCCGCTCATTGTCAAGGTGTCAAAGAAATTGCTAATAAGCCTACAATCCTAGAATGTGCCGGAACAATATACTTTAATATACCAACACAATGCCACAATTATAAACTTATCAATACAAAGATAGAACTACACCTGTAAAATGGAGATTGCATAGCATCTAACAGTAACAGCATTTCAAACCGAAGCTAAATAATAGGCGGAATTCGTGTTATTAAGTTTTGTTTTTCTCAATTTTCAATCTTTGTAACGGCAATTTAATGGCCATATAATGGCCACTGTATCGTTCTGCTATACGTGGCAAATGAGATGAAAATCGCAGAAAACACATTCAGTGGGGATGCCACCATTTTAAACAATTAATATATCTATTTATTGCGAACCTCTGCACTAATGATCTAATTTGTACAGCGTCCGCATTCACTTACCCGACATAAATTTGTGACTTCCTTTTTGCACTTCCATAGATTACAAAATTATTACTCCTTTTATCAAACGTTTTTCATTAGTGCATTTGCAGGGATAGCAGTTACATCATTTGCTGCAAAATTTGTATGATGAGACGAGTGGCTGCAGAAAAGTAAACAGAACAAGGAAAACTGTAGCAATAGTAAAAAAGAGTCGTTGCAGAGGTGGAAATTTTAATTTTTAAGTGCAAAAATGTAATCCAATGACGGCCAAAAACCTCTAAGAAAGTAGCCGTTCTCTACGGTTTAATTACTTCGGTTAAAAAACGAAGTAAATAATTAAAAGTAGCAAAACGTAATGTCGGTAGCTGTATGAAATAAAAATGTCAACTGACCCGAAATAAAATACGCAGCTGTCCTCGTTCACATGCAAGACAATTCCTTTAATACTTGCTGGAACAGTTACACTTGATTTTATTTCTTTTATATTTTTATTTCGCATATAAAATGCGGAGACGTCAAGTGAACTTCTAAAAAGCGGGAAATAACGTTATGTGAAATACTTCAAAACCGCAGAACATAATGTGGACTTTATTTAAAAATTATAATTACCGTCTTAAACGTGCTAGAACGCCGATAACTATGTGAACGAAAAACTATCCCGCGACTACAATACAGCCACTTTAATGCCGCGAACCTAATTCTTCAAAGTTGTGCAGAATTATGATAAACACCTAATAAAAACATTGTGTATTATAAATACCTCATTGTGGTGGGTGTTAATGCAAAGTATATCTTCTACAATGTCTTGTACTCGCATATATGAAGATAGTTAACAGAAAATTTTAAGATAATCTCTGGGTAAAAATGCAAGAGTGTAAATTTTCTGTATATAGAAGCTGAAATCCGTTGCCTGGTTTAAGTAAATTAAGTATATTAATTTTCTAAATTTCAATGGCGCATTCAGTTGTCCAAGTTATATATATGTAGGCAAATAAAGACGGTGCAGTGTTAATAATTCGTTTCCATCTTTTGCAGGTATGGCACTGTGTAATATGAATATAATGAAGAAAACTACAGAATTTACATTAAATTGCGGAAATTAAGAAGAATGAACATCTCAAAGTATAGTTCCTAGGTAATTTATCATTATGTAATTGAAATTCTTTCTAAATAACTCGAGTCTCTAGCGACCTTAGTCCCTGTTGAGATGATGGATGGACTGGACTTGGTAAAAGTCCTGTGTATGCACTATATGAAACGTCAGTCTTCGGGCTCTGCAAGCGATCAATCAAACAATATAAAATAGCATCGATAAATAGAATGGATACACCCATGATTTGATGCAACAAGAGTGAGGTACTTGTCCATCGCGAAGGTATAACTGTTCTTTATAGCTGGACCGGAAGAAACCTATAATCATGTAACAGATTACACAGCACTCCTACGTTGTGATTTATACGACATTCTTCAGAATTTCGAATCGATGCCGTGTAGATTCTCTATTGGAAATAATAAGACCTCTCGGAATTGCAATGGCGAACATGTTTGCCTCTTTAAGTATGTCACGACTATGTCAATCTCACTATTATTTACTAAATATAAATTAAGTTATTGTATTCACTACGTATACGACAAGCCAATTTATTTCGAATGCAGTTTATTAGCTTATTAGACTGCATTCAAGTCGTCGCAAAATTTTTATCCTTGAGAACGGCAGATTGTACGGTAATTTCATTTAGAATTTCTTTATTTTAGTCTGTGACAAATTGAACTTGAATTAAATATGTCCAGTCTCGTTGCATATGCACGGCACGCTCATAAAAGTTGATTTGGTTAAGTTAAGCAAACAGAGCACGAAGTGGAGGTCAACGAATACCAGTAGCTGCATCTCACGATACTTAGTTGTCGTGTAGGTAAATATGATTATTTAAATTAATGCTACGCAATTATAATTTCGAGATGTAGCTTTAAATGAGGCTCCATACACCGCAGGTACATTTCTGACAGCTTCCTACTCTCCCATCTATTCCATTGTAAGTAGATTTATAATGGTGCGGGCATTTAAAAATTATAATGCAATACACGCAGGAATTTCGCATACAAGTCACTTCTATAGTGCGTTTCCATATAGATGATGCATATGTTACCTCCGCATTATCTGCGTTAAACTCTAGGTGTGCATGTTTCTTCGTGCGAATACGTGTGTATGGAAAAAAGATTAAGTATAAAGAGTTATTAATACATGTGATTCTCAAGTTTCCTTGTGAAAGCATCGACATATTCTTCTTGTTTTTTACTCTTTTTGCAAGATTATAAGGCACGTGCATTTGATAGCTGAAATTTGAATACGCTTCAGCATTTTTATAAAAAAATTAATATCTTTCCAATTTCTTCGCTTTAAAAGAATTTGTAATACTAGTAGCGTTTCCAATTAGCAGTTTTATCTTTTGGGAGTTAATATTAAGCTGGTTGGGAAGAAATCTAATTATCTAAACTTTTTCAACGGGAGATTATTTTGTACGTTGTTTGTATATCAGCCTCGTTTATTTTATGGCAGGATGAATGTAATTTAGCCGACATGAAAGACTCGTTATCGTTTTTTGGCTTTGAACAAAGCAGCTATTAAGCAAGGGTCTCCAAAGGCGTGATACTTGTAAACTTGTATTGATCTCGCCACATGTTTTTATAGGAAAATAATGATGCGAGGAGTTTCGAGAAACCAGGTTTCCATTCTCTCGAGCGTCAAAGTCGCTAAACTGCTGCTATAATAAGGGCACATAAGAAATCGTTCGATTCTATTATATGAATTATAATTTGCATGCGCACTGTGAAATTATTAGGTTTGATTAAAAAATGAGGTTACATTATAGGATAACACATTTTAATAAGGAGCAAAAATCGTGCGTTGAATTGTAAGAATGAGGTTGCAAGCACAGGGAGAAAAATAAAGTAGATCGATAGTCTCACCTACGTTTTTGTTTAAAAAATAGGTATTTACTAGTAGGTGAATATATAATACATTTATCTGTTACTGCAGTTAATTAAAAAATGTATATATCTAATATATAAAATCCCTATTCTGTCTGTCTCTGGATCGGGGATCTGTGGATCGGTGGATCTGTGGATTTGTCTGACTGTCCGTAAGGAAAACTACACTGATAAAAATGAATAAATTGATTGGTCAAATATCAGTTTGTTTCCAATTCGTATTTACAAGACAAATAATGATTTGCATGGACATATAATAATGTAAGGTATCCTATCTTATTTATTGGTGAAGCTCTTAAAGCACATTCGCAACTTTAAACGATAAAAAAAAGTTTCAACAACTAAAAGTTTGTGATGTTCAGCGATCATTTTTCTCAGTGTAGCGATAAAATTACCCAAAATGCAACCGCTCGGTCGGTAACAGCTTCGAATACTTGATAGTTAGGTTAATAAAATAATGAAATGTCATTTGTGACAGCGTCAAAATCAAGATATTAAACTTAAAATTCGGCGACACGACACCGTCGTCCACGACCTTGAATAGTACAATGTTAAACAGTATTTGGTGTTGCTTAGCGTTATTTGATTTTAAAACAATTTCTTCAAGTTTGTAAATTAAAACGGGGCATAGAAAAAAAGGACGTCAATAATGAAGAGAAGACGTCGGCAGTAGTAGCGACAGTCTATAAAATCAGGTCAATTCCTCAGCTTCACAATCTTAAAAAATATATTTGTATGAGGAGTCCAATTGAAAATCGCACACGTTCTAGAATCACCCGATTTGCAAAAATCGGGCTCCCGTCTAGAATTTTATAATTTGGCCTAAAAATTTTAATACTTTCGCGGCATTTATAGATGGCGCTTATGCTCAATGCTAATCCTAAGGCGTCCAAAGGTAAATTACAGGTTTCTTCCTTATCATCATCTCTATGCACATGCCCAATGACGTGACGTCATACTGTATAGAATATTTGAAATAGTATAGAATCAAACGACACTTTCAATTAATTTTTATGGCATCAATAAGGCTCAGATTGCAAAAAGGCGAAACAGGTATCAAATATTTTTTAATGTAGTTTATGATTCCACTCTTAGCCAGATACCGTGTAACTTCTCCATTGCAAGTTTTGACCCATGATATCCACATACAAGTCAAAAAGTGAAGATATATAAAAGCGTTTAAAGACACAAAATGGTTTGAAAATGACTTAAAAACCTATTTCCAAGAGTCCTTAATTTTGATTGCGTTTTAGTGCTTGGTATCCGTTATATAAAATGAAGAAACTCCAGATTTCATTCCCATTTACTTATCGAGCCATTCAGACGCTTTCATCGAATTCCAACGCGGTCAAAAATACCCTTTCTGTCCGAATAGAATAATTAATTCGCGCAGTCTACGCGGCGTCAGGGCGGAAGCGACGCCCGGCGTCTCATTGAGGAAAACTGGTACGACTTTATTAAATAATCTTATCGCATTAGGAAGCCCTTTCTTGGACTTATCAGGTTATGTATCCCCCGAAGAAGTGCCAAAAGGACGAGAGCCGTAATCAGGTTGGCCCTGCGACATCGACCGGCTATTTATTTTCATTTATCGAAACGAAAGCATCTAAGCTTGTCGACACAAAGGGACGTTAACAACAAACCAAAACCCTATTAAGTTTCTCATTCTCGTCCAGGAACGATTCAATTATAAAAATTATTTTTAAAAAAAACAATGTGCTTAGAAGGATTACTCATTAATCGCGAGGAAATTTCGTCGCAATTAGTATAGACCACGACTGAAGGCGTTTTTCTTTATTACAGTGTATACATCCAGAACGTAACAACTTATGTTAAGTATATAAATTTCTACCCATTAATAATTGCATAACACGTTTATAATGTATAAGGGTTGTAACGTCTTGAGATTTGACTTTGACATGGGTAAGCTGCTGTTAACTAGGAGAAACATGAAAGTCGAGGGTCTAAAGGAATGGTTATGCTCTGTTTTTGGGGAAGGCTCAACATTTGCGATCTCCTTTTGAGATGAATAATGCTTTGACGATTGAACTTCCTTGAAATAATTTCATAATTATTCTGTACCTATGTACATGTATATCTAATTCATTCTCTTAACAATTTCTAGCAAAACTATAGGAAACGATTTGTAAAATTACGTATAGTGACATTCCAAAAATGTAAGTATATTGTCAAATTACAAACGTATTTATTGTGGAATCTTTCTTGCAGTGTAATATTTGTTACATAATTAGACAACTGAATCTGAATATTGCCACAAATGATTCTAGTTCTAATTATTATTAACGGTAGTAATTAACGGGTACAATAGCTATCTGCCAATTGTAATAAGTTCGCACGCCTATTATCGAGTGGTGCGTATGCTCTATTAGAATCCAACGGATAGGTTAGCTGGTTTCGACCACAAATTGGACGTCATCCCCATATCTCCTCGGCTAACAAACAGAAATGATTGATAACCTAATTAATTGGCTCGAGCGAAATTGGCATTGTGCACAACTTCCTGGATTGATAAATCTGTATACCTTTATTAAGCGCACGTGTCCCGTGATTAAATAGAGCTACTACGGTATGGCCACCCGCGATGGCGACAAAAGCTGGCCCGCATCGGAGGAGGCGCCTGCCGGCAATAAAGGGGCCCTTCCCCCACGACTTGGGGATATTTTATCTTTTTGGCGAAATTGCAAAACTGGAAAAAACGTCTCGACGTGCGGGCTCGGGCGGCATAAAACGCGCGGAGAGGCGAACAAATAAATGTTGTTCAATTAAGTGCCACATCTGTTGTTTATTATTCGATATTGCACGATATTCACCATCGCCGAAGGGCGACCTTGTCTTGCAAATTTCTACGTTCATTTATTGAAATGGGTTAATTTTGAGGGAGACAAGCACGTGTCCTATCTTAAAATCGTGTTCAATTATGGTTATACAAAAGTGAGGCAGCTATAGCTTATTAGTTATTAACGTACATACATGTATGTGCAAAAATTAATTAACCCTATACGTATATACATATAATATGTATTATTATCAATCTTAATATTGTATTCTATTAGGCAGTAATAATGTAAAAGAGAAAAAGTTAGCAATACAATAAAATTATTGATTTTATTGTTAAAAATTTACATTAAGGTAAAATTTACATAACGAGATATATCACTCTCATCTTGTATTGCATATCCAATTACTACAGTGGACCCCGGTTAGTGTGATCACATCGGGACATGAAGGTTTCGATAACATTAGTCTCAACCATACCACATATAATGTGACCCTACTAAACGGGGCCCACTGTACACTGAGGGAAAAAAATCTTTAATCAAGTAAATAGGTTTTCTAAAAAATATAATCTTATTTCAAATTAATGTGCTCTTCAAACAAGTGCACGTATTTGATTCAAGGCAATAGGTATTCTAACCAGAAAATTATGTTTTACTTATATTAGAAAGATTGTAATCTCTCGTCAAGAACGGATTTTCTTAAACAAAGTAATATAACTTTAAAGAATACTATTAAACTCTCGGCTCAAGTAATAGAATTTCTTAATATGAGAATATATTATTTTGATCTAAATACCTCTATTCTTAAAATAAAACAAGAACTTATCTGAGTTAAGACAATTGTTTTCTTGCGGTAAAACAATTTTTCTTAACATTCAAATCTTATCGATTAAAATTGACATATTATCGATTAATACTAAAATCATGTATTTTTGAAAAATAATCTTTGATTTTCCCAATGATAATATTTAATATAATTGAATTGCCTTCCTATATTATTTAGATATGAAAATTTTTCATTCAATTAAAAATATAATGTGTGACCATAAGTTCGAAACGCGCACCCTTAATCCTCGACGTTCTTCTTGTACGAATTGCGCAATTCACATCCCCGGTACCAGTTGCAATGTTCGTTGGTGTTAACACGTGTGTGACCTCGCTAAGATTTTATGTCGTTGGATTTTATGAAATCCGTTTATCAGTAAATTAATATGATACATAATTAATACATTTACGTATGTGAAGCTTTCGCATCAGCTAATTTAAATGTTATTTTCACCAATTTAAGAGACCCTGCTGCGACTACATTCTTTGTAAATAGTACTTGCATCCATTCAACGGGCAACAGTACATACGTGCGGTTAATGTCAGCTCTACGGCGCAATAAGAAAGGTCCTACATTTACGACGTGGAATTATGGAGGCGTTACTGGAAGAATGGGGCTTCTCACAGTATCTTGAAACTTTCAAAGGTAAGTACTCAATATTCTAACCTAAAATTACCTTATTGACTGCTCTTACATTAATAAATTAACATTGACTGTCATCTTCTCTACATTTTTTAATCAACATAAACATATATATTATATGCTTGAACAATTCTAGAAAACGATATAAACACAACAAACATTGTCGACCTAACAAATGAACTCTTAAAGGAATTAATTCCCTCAGTGGGGAAAAAAAAATAGAATTTAGAAAACCATTAGACCTTTATAAAGTAAGTTAATTCAAACGGGCACGATATTTACTTTATTTTTTAATTCATTGTTTATTTCCAGGTTTTATTTCATTTTGATCAGTTATATCCTAATTTAAGTCTGAATTTATATTTAAATTGGGTTGAAGTTTATAAGACTGTAAACTCAAGGAGGACAAGAACATGGGATAAAAACGTGGGAGAATTGTTAAAGTTATTGCAAGACACTCCTGAAGGTAACTTATAATATATCACACTTATATTCATTTAGTATTTTATTCATTTTGTTTTATGTATACCTTGATAACTAACTATGAACTTTTAACAGAGGATAAGTTTGCTATAGAAGCCACCCTTATCTTCTATTTAATACCATCAAGAGGAGGTGCCAAAATCAGCAATAAGAAATTTTGGAAATTGTTCAGTTTTATGGCTTCATACTACAAGCCGTATGTTTTGAAGATCATTTCAATTTCTACATCGTGAATGTATATAATAATGTATCTAGTATAGGTGAAAAATTTTATGTTAGAATTTAAGCAATTATAAATGACCATAAATATTACTGTGTATTTATTTTTTCTTATAAATATTTTTTTATAATACTATCTTTAGCCTTCTAATGTTTGTTGATAAAAACTTGCTTATTTAAACTTTTATCATTGTTAAAAAAAATTATTACTTTCATATACATGTCATGTTATAAATCAGTTATTCGAACAATTTTAACGATATTTTTACAGTTTTCTAAGTCTTCCTTTTATTAACAACTGCAGATATTTTATATAAAACCCAAACCTTTTTATTCTGAGCAATCCTCTTATAAAAAAAAAGTGTAGACATCTCAAAATAAGTGGGGGTAGTTTAGCGTATTTTTTTAAATTTTTTTAAACAACTTTACAATGCTATTTTTTACCTTATATTTTTGTAACGCTTTTCCAAACTTTACTATTGTTTAACAAATTATTTTAAAAGCGCAAAATTGCTCAATTATTCAATATTATTAATTCAATGTTTTAGTGTTCTTAGTTTCTGCAATACAGTTTCTTAAATTCACTCACAATATTCTTGGTATCAAGAAAACCAGTACCTTGCATTAAAAAAAATCTTGTAGATATACCATTAACGCGCTTAATTCAAAACTAAATTATTCTTACTCTCAAGAACGCCTGATATTCATACACTAATACAGTAATATTCTTATTACAAGAAGATCGCTATCTCATAGGTAAGTAGGCACCTTACTTAAAATAAAAAGTTGTTCTTATATTGAGAATACTTTTAAGAAAATAATATTTTCAGTTCAAGACAAAATATACTTGTGGTTATTTTAAGTCCACCGTTTACTTGATCAGTACCATATACTCTTGATCCAAGATTTTTTTCCCTCCGTGTAAGAGCAAGTGAAGAATAAACCGCTTACATTATTTAAACTTACTTAACCAACTTTTGTGTCATATCTTTTATTTTGTTCAAATAACTATGTAGGGAGTTCTTTATTAGTATAGTAAAACCATTCTCTTCTGTAAATTTTTTAGTTTTCTCTATATATAAAATTCTTTTTATAATTACCATTCCAGCTCCCTTATCAGCGAGTGTCCTCATTTTGATTGATTATTCTTCACCTTACTCTATGAAAAATTAATTACAATTAACTAATTTGCTTGATAACATAAAACCGACCTTTAATCAAATAATGATCTCTTTTGACAACAACAAATGTACCCATAAAAGAAACTATATAAATATTAATTCAAAAATTATTCGAAACTAATATGGACACTAACTACACACAAAATAATTGTTACTATACCCAGTGATGGTAACTTTTGACGTCACCACTGAGTATAGTTTAAAAGTTAAATAGTGTTTTTACTATGTGACAAGTAATTTTACTGTGTTTTTACACTTTGGTGATAGTTAAATAACTATATGAAGTATCGTAATAATAAACTATGCTCCGTGTAGTTAAATTACTTAAAAAAAATAAAAACCCTACACATGGTATTTTCATTTCTAAAGTACACCCTAGACGGTCAAGCATTTGATCAGAATCAAGGATTGACTCAAGCTTATTTTGACCGTCTACTTAAGTGTTAAGCAAATTCGTAGATGGTCAAAACAAGCTTGACTCAAGCATTTTGATGAAATGCTTGATCGCCTAGGGGCATTTTAATATTCCACACTTGTAAATTAAAAAAAACTCCAAGATGAGAAATACCTTAGCGTTTTTTTAACCTCTATTACAAACAGTGTGAAACTAGTATTTATACAGATTGATCTATTCACAACTGGCCAGTGGGTCTAGACACAATTCTATAGGTTTTAACGTGGTCGTTCATCAATGGATGGGACTAGAGAACAGTTCGGCAGGGGATATCATAAATGTTTCTGCACAGATAGAAAACCGCTTGGTGAGGGGTAGTAGAAAGATTTATGACATCCCCTGCCGAACTGTTCTCTAGTCCCAGTCATTGACGAACGACCACGTTAAAACCTATAGAATTGTATCTCCTCCCCCTGGCCAGTTGTGAATAGATCAATCTGTAGTTTGTGTCAAGTTATTTGAATCTAAATTTTTAATTAAAAATTACTTTTTAACTTAATCTAAAGCAGAAATATCTTAATGTAATGCATTCACACTTACATATGGTTTGTCGTGTTCAGTGTATATTTTGAATATGTTTTGTTGAATGAAAGTCCAGCACGAGGCACTTCTAGAAGTAAATTATTTAAAATATCGTCGATCAGCGGCCCCTTTTTCCTTTTTGCGATTTCAATAATTTTCTTGGAAATTCCGTCCCATAGTTTAAAAAAATTATTTTCAGAATTGGGACATTTTTCGTGGCAGTCAAGTTTTACCTAAAAATATTACAGGAAGTAAAGTAAATCATCTTGCATATAACCATTTCTACTTCTGGAATGGGGATCAAACGAATTATAATAATTTTTTTTCTTTGTATTTTACTTGACCATTCAAATATCCGATAAGATGCCTTTACATAAAATTAAATTAAATTATTTAAGTACTTACCATTTTGAATTTTGTAACCCTGTACATAACAAACAAAAGCACACTTCGGAAGGTTTCAACAACACTTTTGAAACTTCTTAATACAATGGTATAGAACGAAACCTACAAATGTACGTATAGTCTATACAAAAGTAGGCGGCGGACCTTAAAGACTAAAATCCCGTTTTAAGGGACGATTTATTGCCTCTGAAACTTGCTTGTCGGAAGAAGAGAAATCTTTTTTCTCTGTCCCTCTAATACCCAACATGCGTGGAAGGTCCCGGA
>JAWQRP010001124.1:0-21001 GCA_033557875.1 Quadriops clusia | reverse complement strand
TAATAACTCATGTTTTTGTAGTAAGCAGCTGAAGATGGGTATATAACCCGAAACCGGTTGTGCATTTAACATAATAAATAGTTGAAGTACGATCTACTTGTATCATTATATTAGTAAAACAACTATATGGGTTCAAATCAAGAAAATAATTAATAATAGTAACCTCGAACAAAACAGAAAATCAACAAATTTATAATTATGATATTATTTAGATTATTATTATTCAGCAAGCAAAAATAATAATATTCCAGGCCCATTTTTTGCTTCACAATACCATTTTTGCAACAGCGTCTTGTGAAAAAGTAGACAAGTTTTTGCAAGAGCGTTCAATTTGTATCTCATCATCAAAGAAGCTCCATATAATTGAAGGCGATGCGAACCGAAAGAAATTAAGAAAGTCAACTCCCCGGGTACATTCATCTCTAAAAATAAATTTATCTACAAACAAGATAAATGACTTAACAGCGCCGACTTCCAGCAGGATTCGCCTCTTCACTGTGTATATGTAAAGTAAGAAAAACCTCATTTCAGAAAGTAAACCTGAACTAAGAGAAGAGAGAACGAAGAAAAACGAGATGTTACTGATATATGTTTTCTATCAAAGCGAATGAGCACATTTATCGATTCCAGTGTAACTCATTCAATACTGGATTGCTAAAAACCCGAGCGCTGGCACAGCTGGAGAACGGGATCTCAGATGGCCAGGAAAATGAGAGTAATGGTGCATTAGTTAGACAATGTAAGGATGTATTTTATATAACTCCAGACCGTCGCTTGTGTTCCTTTTTAATACTATGCGATGGGAAAATAAGTAGCTACCATTTTACTTTGTTTTATTGTTACCTTTCAAGCTGGCTTAAAAGTATTTGCTCGTTAAGAGGAGATGTTTTTCTAGTGGAGGAGGAATAACGAGGAAGACAAGTTTTCTGCGGGTTAGAATAATGCTGGTTAGTGTCTTTAAGGGAAAAAACGTTCGTACTAAATCATTAGCATTATACTAGATGTGTACGTACAAGTATTACTTTGTTATATTAAATGGACACAATTGAACGACAAAGAGAAACAACTTGAAAAATTATATTAATTTCCTGTTTCGTAACGACAACGTTTTAATTTCCTGTAATGAACTTAAGAGTTTGTTAATTTTCCGCAACCAACCTGATTGTGACGAGAATACAATTGATCCGTTTCGCCATGAGTCCTTACCTGAAACAAGAAAAGAAACATTAATATTTACACATAAAAATCCAAAATTTAATAAGACGCAGATAGCAAAAGCAGTCGGGCAAAGGTTTCATATTTCACGGGATATAATCTGAAAAACGGCTCCATGATTTAGCTCCATGGTCAAGTTTATCATGCCCAGTGGGGCGCTTCACAGCGTGGAGTATGGAATTATGTAATGCTCTTTAATTAAATATGAAACACTGACAACGTGTTCTGGTTAACTACATACTTGTATAGATTACAGGATTTGCTGTACAAGTTGGAGCTAATCAATCATTATGAGATCAGTCTCTGAGCACTGATTACATAAGTGATTACATGTTGTTGAGCCAGATCAGTATACACCGCTCCTCGTATTGTATTATGTTCAGATTGAATTTTCTTTTACGGAGAGGAATTGGATGTTAAGCTCCAAAGCAATGAATTCAGGAAACTCCTAAATCCATCCGAAGCGACTGATTAACAACTACTGTAATTACTGACACTGTTGTTACTCTGGATACTCAATATACCTAACAACTTACGAAAATAATTAATTGTAGTAAGTACGACTTTTAAAACTCCAAAATGAATCTCCTACATATCCTATCCTTATAATTTGAAAACTATTTTATTTCAAGTTTGACTATTATTATTTTGTGGAAACAATAGAAAACTTCCCTCTATTTGAACATACCGTTTATAACACACATCTAAAAATATGGAATCGATTAATTGAATTCCCTTTGTTTCTCTAGCAGGATTTTCTGATTACATAAGGGTCTCAGGTGCACTTCCCCGACGAATTTAAGGAAAATGCGTCCGGATATAATCACAGATTGTCCTGACAAGCTCCACGGTTCTGTCCCGAATCCTTGTTATGGTCCTGCGTCAACGTCCATCTTCCCCGTCTTCCATTGCCTTACATTATCCTGTGCAAATAGACGTCGCCCAGATAACGGAGCATCGCTATCTAATATAAAGTGGGAAGATACGGAGGCAGTAACGCGAAATTGTATTGCCTTCATTTTAATTTATCATAGCATTGATGTACTCTTGATACGGATGAAGGATTTATGTAAATCGCGCAGTCTCCTAAAAGGACGAAACTGTGCCATCTCCCCTGGCGCTGACTTAATGCGACTTTAAATGTATTTTTGAATTATTAATCAAAAGGCTGTTTCTAAGGTAGATTACCTTTATTAATAGAAACGAAGCTGCTTGGAGATGTGGTGCTCTTTTATCAGAACGACTGAATTAAAATCGCTCGCGATTGCAACTCGAGCTCGACAGTAAAGGAGGCCACAGCAAAAATATATTTTTGTCCGTAGTATTTAATGAAGAGAATTATTAAATTTAATAGATACCCGCCTGGCAGTAATTAGTGATTATTAAATTTTCTCATTAGAGAAATTTCTTTCAAACTACCCCATTAAGAGAGTGTTTCAAAGTAATAAGTTCTTGAGTGTTTTTTAACGGCAGCTATTACTAAATATTTAATAAAAGCAATTTTTCAAATAAGTATCCCATCGCTCATCTCCTTGTAAGGACGTGAAAGGCCAAACCGAAAGTAAATAATAAAATTTCTCCTCCGAGCTGGCAGCAGACAGTAATAAGAAGTTAAGAGGGGGAATTTTTTATAAGTTGCCAGCTTTTCAATTTGGTACAACTGTAGAAATTATGGCGATTTATTTCCTTTTTGTGATGGCGCATTGTGGCGTGTTGCAAATTCATATTGCATCAGGTCAAAAAGAAAAAAAATTAAATTAAAACCCGTAAATTATAATTGCGGGGATATGAGCACACTGCCATTTCTCCTTTTAGGAAAATTATTCCCTGTTCGAATATCTACATTGACAAGAAGGTTGGTTCCCTTAGAGTTAAGATACAACTACATTATTCAAAAGAATTGCGGTTTTGTATATTATATCATATATATATATATATGTGATTATATGGGTACTAGTTCAAATATTCTTGAATTAAAATTAAGTTTTTAAATAAATAATAACGACAGAGTGCTGTATAAGGAAATCTTTTATTTTTTTTATAATATCAGTTTCTTGGTTCTATCTACACAACTATCTATAATCGAAAGGTCAATGAATATGTGACATTTAAATATTTCTTCGATCTTATGTGTGCAGGAGAAACAAAACAGATAGGTACTAGGAGCATTGTTAATAGAGGTCATTTAAATGGTGGTATTTTGCACACACGGATTACCAAATTACAATTTCCTTTAATGTTAAAAACCTAATATAATATTAAAATTAGAAGAAGTGAATTAGAACTCTCGAGGAAATCAATGGACTACTCTATAATCTAGGCAAATAAATAATACTCTAAAATCATTGTGCTTCGTTCACAAACTATTTGTCTTCATCTAACGGTAAAATGAGCCAGGAATCTAATAATTGAAGGTCTTATTTTTTGAATATTTGTTTTAATTAAAGTTACACTAAATTTGGACATCTAATAGAAACAATAAGATTAAAGAAAAGTAAATAAATGGAGAGATATTATTAATTATTCCCCACAAAAATATTATATTAAGGCTTAACGAGGCTCTATTAATTACATGAAACTTGTATTTTAAATCGAGTAAAATTAAGTTTTACAGAAACACTATTAAAGTTAGGTAAGATTTTTTTAATACTTACATGTGTGATAATTATTTTATTCAAGTTTAATGTGCTAAGAAAACATTTTATTTCCCAGCAAGCATCCCTTCTTGTCAGAGAAAATATCTTGAAACCAACAATCACATTTATTCCAGATATACTTATAAAATATTTCCTCTCATAAAAAACACCATTTACTGTTACATAAAAATGATCAATAATAATTACAGTAACTAGGTCGTCCAGAGTTTACCCTGGTATTTGTCGCGGTAGATTCCTTCTAGTCAAGGGAAGTACTTTCGACTAAAGAATGTACACAGGGATGGCAATTTGTCTTCGTCGCCAGTGCTTCAGGATCCGGATTTACTTTGATTTACACTTTCAATGTTCCGCGTTAAATATCTCTTCCGCCCTTTTATCTTTTTGTTTCTAGCACGCCGTTACAATGCTCCTTGTTGGCCTCCTTTTAAACTGCAGTTAAGGGAGTAAGAGATTAGCGGCACATTTGAATTATTTATTTCTGCACGCCTCGCTCCTTTTTCGTCCTTTTATTGTTTGTAATGGCAGTAAAAAGAAAACGGCTTCTACCCTTAAAGCAATTTATAGAAAAGGAAAAGGACGTGCGTTGTTGATTGCCCGATATTTTTGCCTTTACCCGAATTGCTTTATGGGGGAAATAAAACAGTTCCGCCGGACATGTAACGAATACGCTACTTTCCCGAAGAAAAGCTACTAAAGTAGCGCGATTATTAATTCCAACGACTAAAAATAAATACAGTTTGTACATAGAGCGGGATTTTAAAACGAAGAGAATCTTCCAATTCAATTCTATCTGTAAGAAACATATGAAACATTCTCGAATTCAAAAGAAGTGAAATGGGGAAATGTTGCAGATCGTCTTACTTAAAAAAAGTTAATCAAGAAGTGTTGTTGACTTTTTCTCAACTGTTTTCATTTTCGGACTCTGCATGAAGGTACCAAATATTTTACTTTTGGAAGTTTGTTTGAACAGATTCATGTTTAATCTTACCTGGCGCAACACATTTCCCCAGCAGTGAAATGGAGTTTGTCAAGTAAACTTTCCCAAACAAATTCCTTTTGAAAAACTCACTTTGTATAGTTAATCATTTCCAGACAGGCTTTTTATTTTTCTTTCCCAGGAACTCAGCTTTAATCGCATCAAAAGCAAGAACACGAAAACTACTTGCAAATTTTTAATACACTTTAATGCACGTCCCCACCTCTTTGAGCTTTCATGAACTTTTATATTTAAGGGGTATTTTTAGAACTTGGATCATTCAGAGTAGACCAACTAGTTGCGAACTCTAATGAACTCTATTCATTCACGAAACACTTAATATGGCCTATATTATAAAGTAATCACAAAACAGTGCAGAACAAAAAAAAACGATTTATTTAAAAAATATATTATTACATCAAAAGAGCTGTAATATAAAATAGTTACATTTACCAACTGTAGTTTGTTCAGTTCTTTGTTTGAATACGTAATTTATTAACAAACGAAACAGAATTGAAACCCCCACAAAGCTTTCATTATAATAATTGGGACGAGAATGTTTGCTATAGCTATGTACACTACAGGAGTACATTTCAGCCTGTGCACACAGAATGATTTATAAAATAAATTTTTGATGCAGCCCTCGCAAATCACTCTGTAATTGGGTTAGTTACCATCCGCAATTAAATATTTTTTCATAGTAATTGATGTAGTTTTCAATGTTTTTTTAATGCAAAAACGGCGAAACTCTAGGATTCGAATTTATTATATCTTCTGAAAATACTTACTTATTGTATTCGTTCTACGTGGTTTTACATACTCGGTTTTCTATCCATTCGCAGAAGATATATTTCAACTTTAATGAGTTTGGATATTCGAAATACTGTGATCAATTGAATCACATAACGGATTCATTACACTCTACTATTTCCCCAAAGCGTTCGCAAATCAAATAAGGCATTTTCTATTAAGCTTGCTCCAACCAATTACAGATTTTTCCATTTTAAATTTCAATGGAAGTGCGGCACCTATAACTCTACTTCCGGATGATTTTGAAAAATTGCTTCTCTAAAGAATTCCCCTGTTATTAGTCTGGAACTTCAGTAATGCACAATTTTTACGGGATTTCAAAAAGTGTTTCATTCCATTATGTTAGAGAGGAAGATACACGAAGGAAAATAAACCAAATGATGTAAAATATGGTTTAAGTTAAATAATGAAACGAAATTTGTTTAGGACGTATTACATAGACCCAAATAAGATCATTGCTCAATTATACCTGCGGTTAAGGAAAAATAACTTAAATAAGTTAAATTTAAGTAAATTGCAACTTAATTTTTAACTGTATATACAAAATGTGTTTCAAGTAAAGATTCGAAGTTTTATATTACGACAAACTAACGTTAAAAGTATGACTTAATAGTTATGAAACTTATAAGTGAAAAGCAGGTCAATATTTTGTTAAATATAACTTTAATATTAACCTAATGTCCTTTAAACCTTAAAGGAATTTATTAAGTATATTTTAGTCTAATTTTAACCAAAAGATAATCCTTTGAAGCAAATACTACCAATAAGTTATTGTTAAGTCGCAAAAGTAAGTAAGTTACGACTGATATAATTCCCTATTTTAACTCAATTGGACAAAAAGGCTTGAAAGTAAAATTTCCTCAACAGGATCTCAGTCGACTATGAAATAAATACGATGATACAAGCTCATCAATTTGGCTTCAGAGAGGCCCACTCAACTATTGAACAATGTCATAGATTAGTAAAGAACATCCATATAAGCCTCGAGAAGAAGAAGCTACGTACCGCCGCCTTTTTGGACATTGAACAGGCGTTTGACCGTGTTTGGCATAAAGGTCTTCTGCACAAATTCAAATCACTCCTCCCTACACCTCATTATTTTGTCTTTAAGTCATATCTTTCTGATCGATACTTTCAAGTAAAATTCCAAACTAAAGTCTCTAACTATTTTCCCATAAAATCAGGTGTCCCACAAGGAAGTGTCCTTGGCTCCTTCTTATATTTAATATTCACAGCTGATATTCCAACAACTAATACCACCACAATCGCCACGTTGGCCGACGACACTGCAATTATATCCGCAAATGAAGACCCCCAATTAGCATCTGAAAATCTCCAGTATCACCTTAATTTACTGGAAGTATGGTTGAGCAAATGGAAAGTTAACGTTAACCATACAAAATCGTTACAAATAACATTCACGAATCGTCATACCACCTGCCCCAGAGTGATGCTAAATGATATAACCTTGCCAGTGAAGAACGAGGTAAAATACTTAGGACTAACCCTTGACTAAAAACTAACATGGAAAGCACACATCTCAGCAAAGAAAACCCAAATAAACATTAAAATACGACAAATGAACTGGTTAATAGGTCAAAAGTCACAACTATCCACAGTGAACAAACTGCTTGTATACAGATACATAATTAAACCCATATGGACTTATGGAATACAACTATGGGCCTGTGCCAAGCCATCAAACACAAAAATTATTCAAAGAATCCAATCTAAAATACTCAGGATGATTTTCGGCGCACCTTGGTTCGTTAGCAACAATACCCTACACAACGACTCTGCCCTGCCTCTTGTTGAAGACGAAATCAGGCGATTGATGGGAAACTATCTTGAACAACTCCCTATACACCCTAATGAAGAAGCTAGAGAATTATATCTTCCACCCGAAGGCGAAAGAAGGTTGAAACGACTATGGCCGACAGACTTACTGGTTTCTTGAGCGAGTACCATGTATGTATATGTTAGTATTAATCGAATGCGCAAGCTGGGACGTTGTCGATGGATGACTTCCCCCTTCATGTAAATTAACTTAGTTATCTAACTTACTTATAGCTTTAAACGGCAGTTGTAAATATGCAAATAAATTATTTAAAAAAAAAATTAGTTCTAGCGGTCCAAGATCGATTTACTATTCAACCTATAGCATCAATTACCTTAAAAATTTAACTAATACTTCATAGTCGAATTCTGGTCTAAATATTTCCTCTGTCGATTCAAAAAGTTAAATTAGGTTAGCACTTTAAAGAAAATGATAACAATGTCGAAACACCAGTACAAGTATATAGTAATGCAGGTGTAAAAGAGGACGATCATAATAGTGACATCAATGAAAGCGGAGAGGAATCAAAATATTCTTCCAGTTTAAATTCTAGGTTATTATTAATTAATAAGTGGTTACTAAATCACTAAGTATATGCAATTGACATTACGAGTTATTGTATATATTAGATGCAGTCACGTATAGGCAACCAACTAATTAGGAATTTGATCTTATAAAGATGTACTTGTTCGTGCCTACAGATAAAGATGTCACAAATGCACAGTACAAAGGTGTTGGTGAAAGCTAGGTACACTGTTTAAAAGACTGAAAATAAAAATTAAAACCATTTTACAATTTGTTTTATTATGATTTGATAGACTTAATATTTGAGGTCTAAAACGAAGGTATTTTAGACTTTGTGGTCAACTCGTTAGGTCTCGCCATATTTATATATCTATTACTTGAGCATTCATGTCCACCACTTTGTACTTGAGCAGTTTGATGCTTAATATTTAATTAATATAGTAATTACAATATCGCAAAACTAATTATAATGAGCATTTTTAATGTTCCAAATAAGATGACAAAAAATTAAACTTGGACACATTGAGAAATGTGATTCAAAATTTTTTTAGAAACATTTAACATTGTGTTATGACTGCTAATTTTGGAGGCGCTTGGATATACATATTTCCAAGTGGGATCCATGATTTCATCAGCAGTAAAAATTTGTTCTAGGGTAACCTGTTATAATGTTATAATTATTCGTGTTTAAACATATGCAATGGTAGAAGGAAGGTCTGTGGAAGAACTTTATCATTAAAACTGTTTCGGAGGAACAAGTATGAACTTATTATATTATTCATTTGTTAGATAAAGATGTAAACTGTTGAAAGCGTGCTCATGCGCCATATGCAAACAGAGAAATAAGTTAAAAATAGGTAATATTTAGGTTAAATATTAGTAAAATTTACTAATATATGGCCTATATCAGGGATATTAATCTTTGACCATGAAGTATAATTTCCTTTATAGTTTGCGACATTACGTTAAATTTACTTCCATTTTATTCCCCACTGTCGACATGTCGACGTAATTTCATGGTAAATTCTAACAATATTGGTTAGGTCTCTAACCTCTAAATTGGTCTTTTTTAACGTATTCTCGACCAAAATTGTTGCTTGGACGGTACACATGTGGGCGATTAATTTCCAGTTAGATTTTTTCGTTGGTCAGTTTAATGGTAATTGTTACGTTACTTAACGCAGAATCTAAAAGCACACTTGAACGTTTTAGTAACTGTGCACCTGAATGGAATATGTTTGGGTGGCTCAAAGCTAACTTTAAATGAAACAGACACGTTGTGAAGTACGTTGAAGCAACACTTCGCTCTGTCAGTATCTGTCGACAATGGCACTTGAATGTAACCGCAGCGAACTGTTTACCAAAAGTTGTTGACGTGAACTTCGGTCAGTTTACGAAGCTGCTGAAAGATTTTCTTACACGATAACCAATCTATCACGTTACCGCGTGTGAGCATACAAAATGCAAGTAGGTCGAAGTTCACATTTTTATGAAACCATAAACTTGTACTTTTCTTTCGTTTTTATGTATTTAATGTTCTTGTGCACTGTGAGGATGGAGTAAACTATAGTAAACGTTGATAATTGCACATATTTTTAAATAATGGACATTCGTTAAGCTTCAAAACAAAAAGGAAATTCCTGAAGGGATTCGTTAACATTTCTGAAATGTTGAAATGAAACACAAGATTATAGGTAAGTATCTATGGGTTACGTTTTCCTCGAGATAAAAAATATCTTGATGTATTAAATTTAAATTAAGTTAATTAAATTTTTTCAACTTAGCATTAATAATATCTGTTTCAGTGGATTCCCAACAATTTAAAAGACCGTTGAAAACGTTTTCGTTGCAGATTCCTTCTTGTTGCCAAAATTCCAGTAACGCAACACAAAATTTGAGCGGGGGCGGCGTTAATTAATAATTTTTGCGGCAGCGAACCCATTTTCGGAAAATTTAATTAAGAAAATACTTTAAAATGCCACTCGTACTTGTGTATTACATCAGCACCTTTATTTACTATGTTAGTAATTTCAATCACGAGCCTTCTAGGGGCAAATTAAACAACAGGATATCCACACCCTTCCATGCAATGGCTCAAGGGTTTAATTACAATTAAGTTTGTACAAAGTTTGACGTGTTGTTTGATCGATCAGCGCGAGGATACTTAATTTGAAAGCTCGTCCGACGAATCACGTGGTACTTTTTTAACTCCTTTTGTTGGAATCGAGGGGTTTGATAACAAGCCACTGAACCAAATCTTAATTTTAATCAATATTCTGCGTGAGTTGATGCAATATAAAACTTCAAAGTTGGAAGGCGAGTTTCGCAACATTTTAATAATAAGCTATTATGAAAATTTCTGTACTGCTACAAGGCGCACTCCACTTTATAAAATCTTCTGCAGACATCGATTTTTTGTTTGTACATGCAAATTCATTATTTACTTACTTATAAACAAAACGAAATAATACACATAATACACGATTTTAAACCTATTAATTGATAGGTACGTGCCTTTAAATGTATGACGCCATCTGTCTAGGTCAAATTTCATTTAATATGCCGTCGGCACAAAACTAACATTAGATGCTTAAACGATAAAGTATCGGTTTTCAGAGGCAGTGTCACTTCATGAATTTAAAAAGGACCTTTTAAACGTATACGGCAAAATCTACCCTTCACATGCAGGCCATTTTGTTCTCTCGTATATTTTATATAGAAGCCCCTTCTTTCTGGCTGCCGAACTTAAGGGTTTGAAGTAAAAACCTCGTTATTTTTAAGAGCGATGCTATACGCGCATATTACATTATGTATTCCCAAGTAAAATTGCAAATTACACGCCGTCAGCCATTTATGCCTGCAGGGAGGCTAGAGCGCTTTACAAAAAGCTACTTCTAATTTGTTAGCTATATGAATATGAAGTCCGCTATACCGAAAGCGGAATTAATTTTTATTTATTTCCGGTGCCTCTTTTTTACCTGATTTAAATTCACGGGCGGTTGTATTGTTTCTTTGCGTGCTAAAGCGGGGGTGAATTACTGTGAAGCTTAAAACTGCATATGCAATTAGTGGAGCCAAGTAATTTAAACGGTTATATGTGGTAACGTTCACGAACGAATGTAGTAATTTTGCTCACTTTTGAATTTTCCTAACTAGTCCACCACTACTAATTACCGCCGCTCTTATTTCACCGTTGCGCCCCTAAATCTGATCAATTATTTCAACTAGTTAAAAAGGGGTATTCAAAATTAAATCAATACGCTGATTAAGTGAACCCTTCTTGGCAAATATCTTATTTGCCTTAATTACCTTCATTATTTGCACTACTTCCATTGTTCGTTCGTTCAACTCTGCTTTAAGCACTTTAAGTTGTTTAGTCTCCGTTAATGTAGACAGGTACCTAAAAGTACAAATTTAATGAAATTCAGGCGGAGCTCCTTAACAAATTGCCTTTAATTACGTTCGCTCAATTTATATATTGTGATTTATAGCGTGAATATTTACAGCTTATAAATTACGTTGAGATACTAGATTTTAGTAAAACTGATTCGTTCGGAATTAATAAAAAAAACAACATAACGAAGTAATCTTTAACAACAAATTTGAAACGTGCTGTTTCTACACAATATCATCTTTAATCAATTACTAGTATCTGGAAACAGCATTAACATCCAAGTCGGTTGCATCTGATTAATGATTCACGATTTCATCCTCAGGAACGTAAAATCCACCATTCGCTAATTGAGCGACCCAAAAATTGAAGGTTTATGCAAATAACCATATGAATTAGGTATCTGCAATGTTTATGTAGACACAGCTGTTCTCTCCCACTACACTAATGCAGTGCTTTCGTTTAAAGCAGCTTAAAGCTCGTATTAACCGAGCTCATGTATTATTCGGAGCTCTTAAACGCGTAGGCGGCACTCTTAAGAGCAGTTTGTGATTATAGTATGTAAGAACCTTAATTGGTGATATTGGGTTCAAGTTTACTGCTTAAGTACAAAGTAACTTCACTTTTAAGTGCATCTCCGAGGAAGGTTTAAAAACGTCCTTACTGGGTCGTGTAAAAATCGCAAGCGATATTGCATTTGCTATTTCAATCTTCTAAGTGTTCCATCGCCCATTTTTATTAAAATTAAACGATAAAAAAGACGGACTTCGGATTTTCCGAACGGAATATTACTGCAACTGTTATTAATTATTATTATGTAATTATAATTAATGACATGGAATCATTTTGCAAACTCTGCGCTTTTCGTACACCTGGCAAGCAAGGAATTTCAAATAAAATTTAAATATCTCGGTAACTGGCAATTTCATTAAAAAGCAGTGCTTGCCTTTCATTAAAATTACACCGGGCACGTTCCTTAAAACGGTCTAGACAACTAGGCTCGTTTAAAAAGGGAAAGCCGGAACGAATAATCAAAGTAATGTAAATAATGAAGGTAATTAAGGAAAAGCAGCAAATTCTTCTTAGAATAGCTTACTTAATCACGGTATTGATTTGTTTGTACGGGGATAGTATAAAAGACGGTTAAATCGCCCCCGTATTTTTGCACAAAGAATGGCCCGAATTTTTCTGTATGGCCGTAATTTATCTGATAGTCCGGCCAAATTCGGCTCAGGGCGGCCGAATTAAGACGGTCTTGTTTTCCTCAAAATCGTGTTTTCTATTTGCCCCCGATCAATATAGACAACTGTTCACTTTGTATTACGGTGAATTGAGAAAATAGGTGAGAGTTTAACCAATTACGAGTTTTCTCCACGTTCCTTGTTATTTTGTCCCTAAATCGAGATTACATGAAAACGAGTCGTCCGTTTTGTTTCACTTAACGTTTTATCACTTCAACAGCTCTACTATCCAATCTTGATGTTGGTTTATTATGTTTTTTAATAAAAGTTTTACATATGTTCTCTGTCTACCATAGGATGTGAAAACTTGTAGGTATATTTGAACATGCATAAATTTATGTTATTCTTTCCCTACTAGTCCCCACTAGCTAGCAGAACTGCTATAAATTTTTCTGCTGTTTTCAACCCTTGTTGTTCTCCTTATTTGTTTATTTCTCATTCTGGCTTTTCTCGTTACTTCTCGTACTCTGCTTAAGTACTGTTGCTTTATTTACTTGTATAGCCTTCTCTACTCGTTTTGGGATTTCCCTGAGTTTCAGTAAGCTTTATGGATCCCGCCTTGTGCTTTTGATGATGAGACCTCAGTGACTATTCTGAACTTTCTATCAAAACCTGCTGGTATATTTTCATTGTCGTCGTAAGCTCCATAATGATTCTATCTCCTAATTATTCTATCTCCCAATTATTCGGCACTCTTTTTCCTGTTTATGCATTACTAAACACATTTACGACAAGGGTTTCCTTTGCTCCCATATTTTTATATGTTTGTTTAAGATTAGAAACATTAGGTGCTCTAGTTAATAATAATAATAATGATAGTTTACTTTTGATTTGAAAACGGTTGAAATTAAGAGTATTTGTTACACTCTAGAACAAAATGGTAAAACCATTTACTAATTTAATATTTTTGCATTTATTTTAAATTGTATTGTAGAACACAAACATTCTGTCCCATCTCCATGTCGCACAATAGTTCCGGATAAAATCTTGTTACAAAATGATGAACCACATTTCTCCCTCCAACATGTAGATGCGTTTCGACAGAAGGGTATTTATAACCCCTAAGGGTTTCAGAGGCGCACATATAGAAGTCCCTTGTCGACTGTTTTCTTGATAGCAAAGGATTTTAGATGAAGGGCCCTCGGAACAAAATAATCCTGATTTTATATGTCGTTGACCTCGTGCCAGGCCGACCATTGATTTTAAAATTATTCTCCTCTGGAATTCGCTCTGTTCCGCTGGACTTCATTCTCCGGAATTATCTTTGACACACTTTCCAGTTTCTAATTTCGGTTTCGCATTTCAGTAAAAGACGGCTTAGGCACGTGTACAGAAAATAATGCTTGTTGAATGAAATCATTACTTAAAGGTCGTAACATTAATGCGGAGATACCTATATGAAAGGTTTGCACAAGAACGAGCGTTCAAAAGTTCACTGGAACCTAGAGGGGAGTGGTAAGTTTTAATTGCGCCGAGATAAACACACCCAAAGGCCAGGGCCACTCAAAAGAATTTCCCCGTTTAGGAGACAAGGCAATGAAACTTTTAAGTGCAAAATTTTTACGACAAACTTTTATTAAATAAAAATATATACCCATCCCCGCTGGAACCGGGGGTGGCGTTACCTCTTTTCTAATTAAATATACGAAAGAGAAAGTTTTTACGAGATTTACTTTAAAAAAGAAAACTTAATGCGAACCTATTATTTTTTAAAGCCTTTAGCTTCTTATCGGCAGCAAATATCTAGATAGGCTTAATCGCTTTCGTGGTTCATTTATATTGAGGAAGTTCTTGGAAGTAAAACTGTCAATGCTCTACAAAACAGCTTAAAGCAATTTTAAACTCAAAAACTGTTTCAAAGATTCAAATTATTGGCATCAAATATGAATCTTATTGACGAGGGGTAATACAATTTACATATTTTTAGGGTGGGTAAAATTACCTACTTTCTAATTAAATTCCTAAAATGTAGATGAACCTCTTATATTCTTCCAAAGTACGAAACAATAATTTGCTTTTAATGAAATAAGATGGAGATGTTAACCCAACAAGCTGAAGTTTAATCACGTAGACATTAAACATGTAGAACATCCACTCTCGTGAAGAGTAAATGTAAAGTAAAACCTCGCGCACTTCCTATGCATCTAGAATGAGCATTAACCGAACAAGGCACCGCCTCAAATGGAATTATTGCGTTAATTTATAGCGGGAGTTCATTATAGATAACCCTACTGTATGCCCATATGGGAACGTCGATAAATTTTCTACTTTATTATCTAATTTTGAAATATTGTTCCCGTGCGAGGCAAAAAACCTGCAGAGTCTCTTTAAGAGAGGCTACGTGGATGGTACTCGATAAGAATCAGGAAGCATTAAAATATAATATATTCCTGAGGGTTTTTACCGGTAGAACGTTTTGATTTATTTTATAAAGTGGTTCTTGTTGTACAATAAAATACCTCTGTAGTTGGGAATTGTTTATTTACAATTAATTCCTGATAATTTCCTTTAGTGTGGCTTTTATATGTATAACAATTTCTAATATACTTTTTTTGTACTTTTACCTATGATTATTTTAGATTTATAATTATTATTATTAATTATTAATTATATGTCTGCAATTGTCAGGTTACGTATGTACAACCTTGAATTATTTAGAGAATCAACAAATTACATTAAGAGGCATCTAGTCATACCTTAAAACGTATTTTAGATATTTTTTCGCGTAGGAACAAGATGAAACAAACGGCATAATATTCCACTTTTTTCTTCTAGCCTGTTAGCATTTTGTTTTTTGAAATTCCTTGTAGATTGGCCAAAAAAAAAATTTTTTGACTAAATTTTTGAAAATTAAAAAAAAAATGGTAACGGCTATTCTACATGTAAATAGGAACAAAAGTTGTGGTATAGCAAAATGCGAAAAAATCACAAATAGAGCTTTAATATCTAAAATTAAATTACCTGAACTAGATGTCCGTAGTTGTTGAATTTCATATGTTAAGCAATAAGCGGCAACACTACTTGGAGTGGCCGCATGCCGGCCGGCAGAATGAGTAATACAAAAAACATTTTATAAGAGACATTTATTACATCCTATGTATTTTATATTATAATTCATTAAGTACTTAGAAATTGCGCTTGGCTATATTTCAATTATATTGGAATATAAACTAAATACCTTCTAATTGTTGGGTTATTACATGTAATAAGTAAAACAGGATTTACTTATATGTATATAATAAGACCAAAATTATAAGATAATTATTGCCACCATTTTCTACCAAAAAAAAACTTACATAGTGTCATTGTAAAATTATTCCAAATAAAAAAAATTAAATCTTATCTGCGCAAGGCAACCGCCTGTAATATCTCTATATGCGTTCAATGGGGATGATTTTTGCCTTTCTCTATTTTCGTTGTCCGTATCTTTATTGGTAGACTTGTATGGTCTTGGACTCAAAGAAATATGTCACAATCAGTCAAAATTTATAAAATTGAATATATGCTTTTATTAAAATCTTATATGGTGAAACTAATTATATTTATCAATAACAATAATTGATATATTGAGTGGAATTTCATGTTGTATGTCGCGAGTACAGTGTGGATATCCGAAATGTGCACACCGCAAAAACTGGTAAGGGCAAAAGTCGCATGCACAAAAGACAGGTTTTCCCTATAGGGTGTACAAAAGAAACTGGTTTTTTATACACGCTATTTTAGTCCTTACCTACCAGATGTGCGGTTTACACATCGCAGCAATACACTTTTCTTTGTCTCCCTAAGTAGGTGAAATAGGCTAAAATAAAAATAAAATACTTTTATTGCTTGCAATCATATATAATTCATTTAAACAGATTTTTGTGGGATTTATCAAGCCAAAGAAAAATTACACTCTATCGTAACTTCACTATTGTTTTATATTTCAGATTTGATCAAATCCTTCTTCAAGAAGTTTGATCAATTACTTAATTACAAAACTGCATAAAATTTTATATTTTTCTATTACTTACCATTCCGACCTGGAGCTGCACATAATAATTTTTTACCTTGGACCCACTGTGATCGTAATCATTAGCAGTTTTGTAATTAAGAAATTGATCTAAGTAGCTTTATTTCATTGACCAGTGCAGCATAAAATAAAGTTTGTTACGAAATAAAAACCTCTTTTACAACACTCAATATAAGAATATCAACTAAATTATGCGGCAACATCAGGAACCCAATTATTTGATGTTGTTCTAATTGTTTCCTTCCTGAAGAAGGATTTGATCAAATCCGAAATATAAAAGAATAGTGGAGTAACAGTGGACTGTAATTTTTCCCTTAACTACTATTTTTTCTTTGCTTAGGAAATATTGTTATGATATGATGCACAATGACATTTTAGGCAGAATGCATCAAAGAATAAATTTTTATGCAAAAGTGTAGATATGAGGTATTGTCACATCATCGACGATATATGTATAAAATATATGATCTTTCACTTTTCTATGTCATTTCCAGAACCTCTATAAGAGCGAAACAACTATTTAAATAACTTTCAAGTATCGCAGGAATTTGGAAATGACTTTATTGAACGAACGATCTTCAATATGGCAAAATTCTAAATTTCTGAGAACGTAGTGGTAAAATCTATACACTTCTTCTGACACTCAATCTCATTCCAATGGATATTTTTGCTAAATTCATGTCATCATTACTCAGACTCCAATATTTCTGCCAACAAGCAATCTAAGTAAAAATCTTTCAATGTCTCAATCGTTTGATTCTTACAAAAGGATTTTCTCTTTACTCTGAAAGAACTTAATTAGTTAGGATTATTCGTTTCAATTTCAATACCAGAATTTACGTTTTCAGCAATGTCCAAAGGTCTCCCAACGACAAAGTGACAATATTTTTTTCTTACAAATATTCAGTTGCCCTTGAATTTGCTAGCAATAGTTGTGTTTTCTTTTGAAATGTAATTGCCCATTATTAATTTCAGTAGTTTATTTTATTTTCTCGAATAGCATCTTCTGGGCTATAATTTCTAGCTGAAGATGGGCATTTTACTTGAATAATATTATATTCAAAGACTCCATCAGGGCTGGCAGCTAAATACCCGAATTTTCTTGAAATAGATTGTCCACAACTTATAACTTCAATGCCATATTTTTCTTTAAACTGACTTATGGCAAGTGGCTCATTTTCGACACCGAATGCGGTGTGTTTGTTGCCAAAGAACTTGAAATATAAAATGGATTCTACTTTTTTTGGCGCCGAAGTCGATTTCATTTTAATAATTGTTCCAAAACCTATTCTGGATTTGAAACTTGGCCTCTCGTTTTCTGCACAATTTGTTCCCTGTTTCGAATGTCTGCATTTAATTGAATCAGGAATTGTTCTTTTTTCTCGAGATATTCTTCTGCCGTCATATCAGGAATATCACTTATTCCATAATGTTCGTCAGCAACTGCTAACGATTTTTTTACCCGACGGAATCCTTTCATATTGCGACGGCGAATATCATCGACTAGCCTTTTTCGTTTTATCTTCAAAAAATAGTTTTTGCTAGCGCCTTTTCGTGCATTTTTTTTGTGATAACTACATTTGGCATTCCAGGATATCAATGCCGCCTCGCACCTGGTAGTGTATTGACAACCTTTGGAAAAATTAATTCGTTTTCCCTTAATAAATTTACAAACAATGGAGTTATATAATGCTCTGCAATGTTATTATTCTTATTTGTTAATAAACTATGAACATTTTGTATTAATCGTTTCATTGCCGCTAATATGTCTTGGTACCCTATAGATGCACAATTTTTATTTTTATGTTGTCCAAATACATGAGAGGGAGTATTAAATAAATCCCCTTTTAAATTTTCAATTTGATTCGCCAAAGGTGCATCCTCAATAGCTCTATATCTTGCTGCTTTAGTAATGGCAGCTCGTAATCTTTGGGAATTTGTTTTGAGGATGTTTCGTAATACCGGTGGTACAAGTTTACTTTTGGAAGCAGTTCTTGATCTTGCTAAAATTGTCAACAGTTAACCTGTGTTTTACAACTTACAGCACATTTCCTTAATCTTTTTGAAAACGTTTCGCAAAAGGTGAGTACAGCATTGAATTTTCTCAATGTTTTGCCTCCCGTACGGTTAAATTTCCATCAATCTTTTATAAATGCTGAAATCACCATCTCCTATCAGTTTCGTATATTTTAGTCCATGGACTTCTTTGCTACAAACAAAACCTTCCACTATAATGTCCGTTTCCATGGCAGTAGATGAAGCACTTCAGTTTTTGTACCAAGTGTGTGGTTTATAGGGCACGACAATTACAGTTATGCAAGGATAGCCCTCAACATCAGTATTCCCTGAATCTCTCACTAAATAGAGAATTTTCTGGGGAATATTTATATACATATTTTATTGGGTAAAATACATGATACATCTTTGGACCCATAACTTGGATCTTCATCAGGTGCTTTAATCTACGTATAAAATTTATCAAAGGGATGATACATATAAAATGGTCTATAACAGTTACAATCCCAAGAAAAAAAAACAAAATACATAATAACTTAACAAACTTAATTAACAAATTAGAACATACTGCAAGTGCATCAACATACAGCTAATTGTGTATGTTTGTTGTCTTTACTAAGTTGTTATAAATCATACTTTATATGTATTATCTTTTTGATACGTTTTATATAACATAGATTGAAACACTTGATGAAGACCCAAGTTTTGGGCTGAAATATGTAGGGTCTTTTTCACTCAATAAAATACTTGCAAATATATCTCCAGGAAATTATTTATTTCTAATTTAGCAACTTTGCTGCGATCACATAGTAGATTTAGAAGGGTCGTTAGACGACAACCGCTTGCTTCGAATTGTAACTTTACTGTTTAGCAAGCGATTATCGCCGAACGTCTTTCCTGAATGTACATTTTCATTTTATCCACCCTGTACTTCTGCTGAACATTTTTCTTTTTACTATGATGCGCTATAAATGTGATTAAACCGCTAGTTTATAGTATTGTTACATATTTATTATTTAATGCTAATTTTACCATGTACATTTAATACTTTTTTTTTCGTTATATTAATTATAAACACATATCAAATGTACTCTATTGCTACCCCTTTAGAGAATAAATAAATGTATTTTGTAATTTAGTCATCACAAAAACAGGACAATAATAATAATATAATACAATAATAATAACAACAAATGCTCCTTGCGAGGCGATTGTGACAAAAAATTGCAGGGTTGCCACATGCGAAATCAGGTATTTCTGTAAATAGGTTTGTCATCTTTATCTGTTTACATTTGAATCATTTTGAAAAGGGGTTACCTCCCAAATTTTATAAAAATCACTTTTTACTGGATTCTGTAACTTAACTCATGGATACATTTATTCCATTCGAAAAAATGTCACTGCACAAATTATAAAATAGTTTAAAATGGTAAAACTGTTACCAGTCATTTGGAAAAAGGGTCATCTCCTGGAGATAGCCCCTTTTCAAAATGATGTAAATAAAATAGTACAGGCCCAAAAAACAGGGATCATGTGCAAGTAAGTTTATTTTTTAAATTACTCATCTTCTTACGGGTACCTATACCTACCTATAAACACAATATGAATACATAACCACTTTTTTCTTATATTTTTTAGTTGCTCTCGTTAGTGTTTTTCCACAGTAGCAAAGATGAGGAAGATATGTTCCTTTAGGGATTGATTTTCACCTAAAAACCTGTGAATTGTAAAAAACGAATGAATGAAGTAAATCTACAAGTAAGTGTAAGTCGAAGAAACACAGGTTTAAGGCCGATACATTCGTTTACCACATCGAATATAATAACCGCCAAAAAGTTTGCCGACCAGCTTTCAAATCTTTTCATGGAGTTTCCAAGAAAAGAGTCAGGCTAAATCTCCACATGACATGAGTGGCAAAACTCAAGGCTTTCGTTCACGGGCTATTTCTGGCGAAATTTGCGAAAAAATCCATAATTTCATTGATAGCATCCCTGTGAAGCTAATCCATTATGGAAGTAATATAAAGAAAGACCTCTCAGTCGAAGTGAATATCAAAATTATTCACGACAAATTTTTAACTCTACATCCTGAATGTAATTCTGTATAATAAAAGTTTTTTCTGAAATATTTTCAACAAAACTTCAACTTATCTTAACTGGTGGCCACAATATTTTAGAAAAAAAGTTCTGTCACGAGAAAGTTATGGTAAGAGCATTTCCAAAGATCAGAAGTGTTACTTTGCTGTCAACCAGTTCTACGAATATCTTTTCACAAGAGAAGAACCAGGAGTTGTTATTGCTAAGCCTTCCATAGACAACTTT
>JAWQRP010001123.1:0-21001 GCA_033557875.1 Quadriops clusia | reverse complement strand
CGCTTAGCGCGACCCTCATGTCTTGTGTGGCTCGCGAACGAGCGCAACAAGTGAGTGTTTAAGAAAAAACATTTCATTTAATTTGGCGTACGACCATATCAACTTCTTTGAGGAAGCGAAGGCCGAAGGCTGATAGTGTTGGCAAGACATGAGGGTCGCGCTTCGCGCGACCCTCATGTCTTGTGTGGCTCGCGAACGAGCGAAGCGAGTGAGCGAGAGCCTATTACCTTGATGGGCAGCAGATTTGATACGTTTAAACGAAACCATTTCCTGATTAAAAACTAAAGTTAAAACCATTAAACCCCATTCGCCATAAGCCGTAAAACCAACAGGCGGCCCCGAGGAGCTCAACTCAAACACCTCCGTCGAAGTGTATTTAAATTGGCCGTCTTCGGAAATTCCGATATCATCCCGCTCCCGCTCTCGCTCAAGGGAGAGATGTGGGGGCTTTAAGTCCGCAAGCTTGCAATATTTTAAGATGTTGAGGACAGAAAATAACTGTATTGATCAGGGGTTAGGGGCTTTGTGTATCGCTACCTCTGCGGCTTCCGATTCTGGTCTTATCAGCATTCGCTTCGAGTAACTCGCTTTCATCGCAGAGGTGGACACGAACGTGCCTGTCGAAGAACCGTGACTTTTCTTATTAAGACCTATGGGGATGCTGCGGGGTACTTTTAAGTTTTTCTATCGATTGGAAGTTTCTCTCTATCTAAAAACTTTCTATCTAAAAACTCTCTATCTAAAAACTCTGCCTAAAAACTCTCTACCTAAAAACTCTCTACCTAAAAACTCTCTACCTAAAAGCTCTCTACCTAAAAACTCTCTACCTAAAAACTCTCTACCTAAAAACTCTCTACCTAAAAACTCTCTACCTAACAACTCTCTACCTAAAAACTCTCTATCTAAAAACTCTCTACCTAAAAACTCTCTACCTAAAAACTCTCTACCTAAAAACTCTCTATCTAAAAACTCTGTACCTAAAAACTCTCTGCCTAAAAACTCTCTACCTAAAAACTCTCTACCTAACAACTCTCTACCTAAAAACTCTCTATCTAAAAACTCTCTACCTAAAAACTCTCTACCTAACAACTCTCTACCTAAAAACTCTCTATCTAAAAACTCTCTGCCTAAAAACTCTCTACCTAAAAACTCTCTATCTAAAAACTCTCTACGAAAAAGCTCTCTATCTAACAAAATGAATACCTACTTATTACTATCATAATTACATAATGCTTACATGAACAAATAACACATAATTTTGTTTATTTCTGATTACAGACGAAGTGGACATCTTCAAGCTAATCAATGTCTCCGCGAAGAATCAAGGAATCTCCGCAGTGGAAGGTCCTATCAAAGGATACCCAGCTTATAAGTTTCGCTTGCCTTATGGAGATGTTCCTCTGGCTAATTCTACGAACATCACCATGGCCATGTCCAACAATAAGGGCTTCACCGTGGTCTTCCTCTATAGGCAGCAGAAGAACAATTTGGGCACCCTCATCAGCATTAATTCTCCTGGGAGACTGACGCCTTGGTTCCAAATCACTTCTAACTTAAAGACTGGAATCCTCACGCTCAAGTACCGCACAGATGGGGGATCGAAGGTGCACCAGATCGACTGGAGGCTCCCCAGTCATCATAGGAAGTCTCCTTTAGCTGGTAAGTATCCAAAATTGAATTCATTTGAAAACAGGAAGCGAATGGGTAAAGCAGTAGAAGAGTTTAGAAATAGTAGTAAAAGAGTTAGATAGAGCAGGAGGATAGTAACGGTTTTCACCGATTTTGCCGAGCCAGCAGGAGTTATTCTTTGATGACCCTGGAATAAAGCTCAGAAATTGTTAAACGAGCGCTGACACAAAGGAAGGCGTAACAAAGGAAATTACATTAGAGCAAAATGTATCTCCTAGTTCAGTCTAAAATTGACACATCCCGAGCAATTTACACCATAATATACACTCAGCGTGAATAGCCGAGTCTCTTCTCACAAAACTTCTGCTCCTTCAATTGTATGAACTTCTCGCTTTAAATCGTGCTCCTAATGTTAATCGTGGGAAAATTGATTGGATCCGAAGGATCGTCAATGACGAGGGATGATTGATTTGGACATCGTGAGCCACTCAAAATCAAATCTGCCGGATCGGAACCCAGCGCTCGGCCCGATTCCGGAAATTAAAATGATGTGAGCGACAACGAACCGGATATTACGCCCGGTGATATATCGCCAGGGCCTGCCTTTTGTCCTGAAAAATCATTGTTCGGCTCCTCAATGCACGTTTCAATTTGAATCCGAGCCTGACAGGTCGGTTCCAAAGCAAAGCAACATTAAGCGCCTCCTCTCGACTTCCACCCTGTCAATCCTATCCTTTCTCCGACATTCTCCACTTTCTCTTTTCGCGATCCGAATCGATACGGCAAACAGAAAACTTCCAACCTGACGCCCAGGATCAGAAGCATGTTTTTATCTGCCCCGAGGAACGAGATTTTGATTTATTTATGTTTTATTCGCGGTGCGCCCCCTGAAATTTTCGTGTCGGTGATTTTTCACCAGCCCTTTAAAAGTTTCCAGTTCGGTTTAGGGCCCTATAAATGGAAATCTCCTTTCTTTGACGTGGCAGAAGTTTTCGCCATTTATTACTCGTGAGCTTTCGTCCTTGCTCTTTCTCATGCGTGTTTGCCAAGGATCTTCTTCGATTAAACTCTCAATGGTTCATATTTTATTGTACTAACACTTTATTGCAAGGGCACATAACTGTTAAAAATCCGTTGTTTTCAAGATGTTTTATTACTAATTCTAATCCATAGAAAAATTATGCGTACAACGATACCAATATTGCAGCAAAAAATCTTGATTTGTGCTTTTTATTATTTTATAAACTATATCTACTTGACTTAAACATAGTTGTCTTCTTGTACTTTTCGGTAATTACCTACAATTAATTCCTACAGTAAATTTACCCAACGCCCTCTGTTCAAATGTCTGTCTAGAGACAAAAAATAATAATAGTTATTTTTTTCTCTAGACCCCGTAATCCGGCTAATGCACATAAAAGAAAATAGCTGCACATAGTAGCGAGCTATGCATCCATGATAATGCCGTTAATAGGGTGAACACGTATATTACATTAACTGGGCTGACATGCTTTAATGAAATCGGGGGAATGTTTCTATATGGCTATTTTTGGACTCGCTATTTGATAGTGGTTTAATCCAGAACGTTGCACGCTAAATTTTCATATTAATGCTTTTACTAGATGTCCTGTTATGGCGTGCTCGGGATGATACATTAAAGCCGAAATGAAATATTAAAACACCCCCGTTATCCCGAGAGGGATTCCTAGCGAAATGGTTTTCTGGATGATAAAGTTTTGCAATTAAAAAAAGTTGTGTTATTGGGAGTAGTTTTTTTGTTTGTTCGGAATTTATTGGTGAATGTGTAGCTATTATTGTTATTGGCTAATATTTGGATTACCTACAAATATTTTTGTTAGAAATATTTTCATTGCAAATATTTTTTATTGCAAATATTTTCATTGCAAATATTTTTTATTGCAAATATTTTTATTGCAAATATTTTTATTGCAAATATTTTTATTGCAAATATTTTTATTGCAAATATTTTTATTGGAAATATTTTTTATTGGCAATATTTTTTGTATAAAATTTTTTTATTGGCAATTTTTTTTTGAAATTTTTTTTTTATTGGCAATATTTTTTTTATAAAATTTTTTTTCTATTGTTCTAGCCTGGACATGGATGTCTGTGAGCGCAGATTTCACAACTGGAACCCTTTGGCTAGATTTAGATTGTCAGCCTAGCAGATTTGAGTCTATCGCTTCAGCGCCTCACAAGAGCAATACTTCCACTAGCACTAAAATTGGGATTCCCCGGAATGCCTTGGTTTATTTCAGACAAGAGCCTGGACGCAAGAAGAAGTTCTTGGTAAGTCTTACAGTTAAAGTTATAGTTCCTGGTTTTCTTCTTTATTTTATTCTCTAGTACGTATTCAACCCTTAAACTTCTTTATAGTTTTGGTTTTTTTTGGTTATGGCTTTATTCCTTTAACTGTCTTAATAGTTTCGGTTATTTTGGCTACGTTTTTACTCTGTTAACTGTCTTAATATTTTCGATTTTTTGGCTACGTTTTTACTCTTTCAACTTTGTTTATAGTTTTGGTGTTCTTGGCTACGTTTTCACTTCTCAAACTGTCTTTATAGTCTTGATTTTTGGTATGTTCCAATTGTTCCAACTATCTCCAAAATGTTAACACATTATCATACATCTTCACTCTGTCAAATTCTGTGTCATAAATCCAAATAGCATAAATCTAAACAACGAATTGAAACGAGAATGACATAATAACAACTTACGAAATGTGAATTTTTTAAATTTTCTGTAGAGAAATGAGTAATAGTTTTGGTCCTAAAACGTCAAATTATGCAAAAAAGAAACGAGGATATTTCCTTTTAGTCCAAAACTTTGACAATGATACACAGTAACGAGTTAGTCCTGTTGTGCTTCGAAAGAAGTAAATAAGTAAACTCTGAAAGAAGTAAATAAGTAAACTCTGAAATCCAACGCGAAAGTTCAAGATAATCACATCAAATCCAAAGAACAAATAAACCCCCCTGAATATTTAAAAAGGTGAAACCACCCCCGAGACGCTTTCCCGAGAAATTTAATTCGATCTAGAGCAGTGAGATGAATTGGAAAAACTATTCCTGATCCTGATTCCTGATCTTGGCAAACAGTTTTCCTGGCATTTTTCGCATTTATAGTAATTCTCCATTGCGTTCTCGACGAGGAGATTTCAACCTATCCTATTTTTAAATTGGGCTAAACGTAACGGATCACACATCTGGAAGGGAGAAGGATGTAAAAGGAACAATGATATGAAAGGAACAACGATATGAAATAAACAAGGATATGAAAAGAACAAGGACATAAAAACAACAACGATCTGAAAGGTACTTACAATGATATGAAAGTAACAATGACTAGAAAAATACAAAAATTTGAAAGAAACAATGATTAGAAAAATTCAAAAATTTTAAAGAAACAAGCATCTCAAATTAACAAACTTTCAAAAATCCTGGATATGAATCTTGGATATGAAACCTGGATATGAATCCCGGATATTAATCCTGGATACGAAAGTAATAAAGATATGAAATGAACGAATGCATGAAAACAACAAGGATCTGAAAGATACAATGTTATGAAAGAAACAATGTCTAGAAAAATACAATAATTTAAAAGAAACAATCATCTCAAATTAACAAACTTTAAAATATCCTGGATTTGAATCCTGGATTTGAATCCTGGATTTGAATCCTGGATTTGAATCCTGGATATGAATCCTGGATATGAGACTTGGATATGAATCCTGGATTTGAATCCTGGATATGAATCCTGGCTATGAAAGTAATAAAGATATGAAATGAACGAATGCATGAAAAAAACAAGGATCTGAAAGATACAATGATATGAAAGAAACAATGACTAGAAAAATACAAACATTTTAAAGAAACAATCATCTCAAATTAACAAGCTTTCAAATATCCTGGATTTGAATCCTGGATATGAATCCTGGATTTGAATCCCGAATATGAATCCTGGATATGAATCCTGGATTTGAATCCTGGATATGAATCCCGAATATGAATCCTGGATATGAATCCCGGATATGAATCCCGGATATGAATCCTGAATATGAAAGTAATAAAGATATGAAATGAACGAATCCATGAAAACAACAAGGATCTGAAAGATACAATGGTATGAAAGAAACAATGACTAGAAAAATACAAAAATTTGAAAGAAACAATCATCTCAAATTAACAAGCTTTCAAATATCCTGGATTTGAATCCTGGATATGAATCGTGGATATGAAAGTAATAAAGATATGAAATGAACAAATGCATGAAAACAACAAGGATCTGACAGATACAATGATATGGAAGAAATAATGACTAGAAAAATACAAAAATTTGAAAGAAACAATCATCTCAAATTAACAAGCTTTCTAATATCATGGATTTTAATCCTGGATATGAATCCTGGCTATGAATCCTGGATATGAAAGTAATAAGATATGAAATGAACGAATGCATGAAAACAACAAGGATCTGAAAGATACAATGATATGAAAGAAGCAATGACTAGAAATATACAAAAATTTGAAACAAACAATCATCTCAAATTAACAATCTTTCAAATATCCTGGATCTTAATCCTGGATATGAATGCTGGATATGAATCCTGAATATGAATCCTGGATTTGAATCCTGGATATGAATCCCGGATATGAATCCTGGATATGAATCCTGGCTATGAATCCTGTATATGAAAGTAATAAAGATATGAAATGAACGAATCCATTAAAACAACAAGCATCTGAAAGATGGGGTCCAGACAATTGGTAGGTAAACAATTCGTAGTATGATAACTTGTATGATGATATTTCGTAGGATTACAATTCGTAGTTTAGGTCAATTGGTAGTGTGCCAATTGGTAGGTACGTAACGTACTATATGTAACTGAGTTAGCAAATTTACATGAAGACAAATTAACACTAATAAAATGTAACATGAAGACAATTTAACAGTAAGAAATTTTAACATGAAGACAATTTAACACTAAGAAAATTTAACATGAAGACAATTTAGCACTAAGAAAATTTAACATGAAGACAATTTAACACTAAAAAAATTTAATATTTAACACTTAGAAACTTTAACATGGAGACAATTTAATATTAAGAAAATTTAATATGAAGACAAATTAACACTAAGAAAATTTATCATGAAGACAATTTATCCATAAGAAACTTTAACATGTAGACAATTTAACACTGCAGAATGACACGACAACCTCCTCTCACGGAGCATACATCGTACGAATTGTCCTTCTAACGAATTGTCCTATCCTACGAATTGTCTTCCTACCAATTGTCTTCCTACCAATTGTCTTACTACCAGTTGTCACTCTTCTAATTGTCTTCCTACTAATTGTCCTACATCTCTGAAAGATACAATGATATAAAAGAAATAATGACAAGAAAAATACAAAAATTTGAAAGAGACAATGACTAGAAAAATACAAAGATTTGAAAGAAACAATCATCTCAAATTAACAAGCTTTCTAATATCCTGGATTTTAATCCTGGATATGAATGCTGGATATGAATACTGAATATGAATCCTGGATATGAATCCTGGATATGAATCCCGGATATGAATATAAGAAAGTAATAAAGATATGAAATGAACGAATGCATGAAAACAACAACGATCTGAAAGATACAATGATATGAAAGAAACAATGACAAGAAAAATACAAAAATTTGAAAGAAACAATGACTAGAAAAAAACAAGAGTTTGAAAGAAACAATCATCTCTAATTAACAAGCTTTCTAATATCCTGGATTTGAATTTTCTATATGAATCCTGGTTATGAAATTAATAAAGATATGAAATGAACGAATGCATGAAAACAACAAGGATCTGAAAGATACAATGATATGAAAGAAACAATGACTAGAAAAATACAAAAATTTGAAAGAAACAATCATCTCAAATTAACAAGCTTTCTAATATCCTGGATTTTAATCCTGGATATGAAGCCTGGATATGAATCCTAGATATGAATCCTGGATATGAAAGTAATAAAGATATAAAATGAACGAATGCATGAAAACAATAAGGATCTGAAAAATACAATGATATGAAAGAAACAATATCTTGGATTTTAATCCTGGCTATGAATCCTGGATGTGAAAGTAATAAAGATATGAAATGAACGAATCCATGAAAACAATAAGGATCTGAAAGATACAATGATATGAAAGAAACAATGACTAGAAAAATACAAAAATTTGAAAGAAACAATCATCTCAAATTAGCAAGCTTTCAAATATCCTGGATTTTAATCCTGGATATGAAGCCTGGATATGAATCCTAGATATGAATCCTGGATATGAAAGTAATAAAGATATAAAATGAACGAATGCATGAAAACAATAAGGATCTGAAAGATACAATGGTATGAAAGAAACAATATCTTGGATTTTAATCCTGGATATGAATCCTGGATATGAAAGCAACAAAGATATGAAATGAACGAATGCATGAAAACAACAGGGATCTGAAAGATACAATGATATGAAAAAAACAACGACTAGAAAAATACAAAAATTTGAAAGAAACAATCATCTCAAATTAACAAGCTTTCAAATATGCTGGATTTTAATCCTGGATATGAATGCTGGATATGAATCCTGGATATGAATCCTGGCTATGAGTCCTGGATATGAAAGTAATAAAGATATGAAATGAACGAATGCATGAAACCAACAAGGATCTGAAAGATACAATGATATGAAAAAAACAATCACTAGAAAAATACAAAAATTTGAAAGAAACAATCATCTCAAATTAACAAACTGTCAAATATCCTGGATTTTAATCCTGGATATGTATCCTGGATATGAATCCTAGATATGAATCCTAGATATGAATCCTCGATATGAATCCTCGATATGAATCCTGGATATGAAAGTAATAAATATATGAAATGAACGAATGCATGAAAACAATGAATATCTGAAAGATACAATGATATGAAAGAAACAATGACTAGAAAAATGTAAAAATTTGAAAGAAACAATGACTAGAAAAATACAAAAATTTGAAAGAAACAATGACTAGAGAAAAACAAAAATTTGAATAAGCATTTTAAATTAACAAGGGTATGGAAAAACAAGGATCTGGACGAAACATGGATCAGGAAGAACTAAAAATCATGGGAACAACAAGGATATGAGAAAAACAAAGACATCAAAGCAACAACGATCTGAAAGAAACAAGTATCTAAAAAAATCAAGGATCTGCAAGGATCACTGATATGAAAGAAACGATTTCGTTTCTGAAAAGAACAAGGATATGAAAGCAACCAAGTCCTTAAAAAAAAACAAGGATCTGCGAGCACCGGGGAAGTCGTAAATTGATAGAATAAATATCCTTAACAAGGCAAACAACAAGTCGGTAAATTGGCGGGCTGGTGATAAATTTTCTCTGGACGGCAGCGACGCTAAAACAAATAGATGGGCGCCGAGTTTTACGTCTTCCTTTGCACCTCTTCTCGGCGGCGAGAAAGGATTCCGAATAACTCGAACGTGAGTAATTGCCCATGTTGCTTGAAAAATTGGGACTTTCCCATCTCGGTTATAAATATCCTCGAAATGAGGTCGAGGAGGAGCAGGAGGCGCAACACTTGTCGGAGAAGTTAATTCTCGCTATAAATCGAAATAAAAAAATGAGCCGTTATTTAAATTTATTGCTCGAGAGCGCGACATGATTGATAGCTCTATTCCGGGATGTCCTATACGCACATTCATAAATATTGAGTGACAACTTGAGTTTGGGTGGTTATGTGAGGTTGAGTGGTATTATATGAGGCTTTAGTATATGTAGTGTAGCTTCAGTATGTGTAGTATAGCTTTAGTACATGTAGTATAGGTTTAGTATATGTAGTGTAGCTTATGTCAGGCTTATGAGCTTTATATGTCCTTTAAGACAATTTGAGTGTTCATTAATTTTGATTTTTCTGTTTGTAAAAATTAAGTGTAGTATACATATTTTTTATAATATAATGTAGTATTCTAATTTTTTTTTTTCGTTTCAGGGTTCGATACAAGTGGCGAAAATTCTCCCCTATGTGACTCAAGGACGACTTTGGTCCTGCATGCACATCACAGATCGACCTACGGCTCCAGAACATCGAAAACCTTTGTTGTAAGAATTTTTACCCCATAATAAGTTTCTTTAAAAAAATTACTTACAAAAAATTTCTTAAAAAAAGGTTTTTAAAAGAAGTTTTTTTAAAAAGTTGTTTTAAAAGAAGTTTTTTAAAAGAAGTTTTTTTAAAAGAAGTTTTTTTAAAAGAAGTTTTTAAAAGAAGTTTTTTTAAAAAAACTTAAAAAAAAAGTATCGTTAATACATTTTTAAAGAAATTTCTACTTATAAATTTCGTTACTATTTATGTTTTAAATTACTAAATTATGAATAAATATGCATAATACGTGATACTACTTGTTTCCTAACGACTTGACGATGTAAGCACGCAAGCAAGGCAACAAGAAAATAAAAAAATAAATGATAAAAATTACAAAAAAAATAATTAAAAAAAGAAAATTCCATAAAAAAATTTGTATTATAAAATTTGATTGAACTACCGAATTTATTACTAGCTTATGTTTTAAATTATATTGTTGAATGAAAAGTTTACGTGATTATTTATTGATTTTTTCTTGGATTAGGTACTATTATTGTAAATAATGATAATAATTATGATGAAGAATAATTATTATAATAAAAAAGAACAAAGTAAATGAATACTATTGACTGATCAGTTTGTTGTGTCTGTTACAATTATTATTGTATCTATTTATTAAGAATGAAAATAAATTTTAAAAAGTGAATTGATTTTTTATCCTTGTTTTTTATTTTTTATTATTAATTTTTTTTTTTAGAATTTCCCATTATATCCTAAGTTCCAGTGCAGCCACCATCGAAGGCAAGTCCCTCTGAATAATAGAGGAGAGGTGAATACATTCATTTAAATTAGCTCTCGGGCCCTAATGCACTTTGCTAATTTAGAGGGCTTCACTTCTGACAATAACTGTTTGTAGCGAAGAGTATCCTGACTGTAATTAGAAAATTATATTGTAGTGCGCTCGCCCTGACAAAGAGGGCGCTTTCCGCTTGATAAAACCTCGCTCAAAACGCTTTACGAATTATTCATGATCTCGTTATTGCGCTAGTGTACAGTGTGCATTAAATTTATATAATTAAAACAAAACTGCAGCTGCAGCGAGAGTCTTTCTTATTTCAGGCAATGGAATTGCTTCTGTTTCATAATTCAGGATGTGTATCACCCTGGGCGGCGTTCCAAGGATTAGTAAGGCGACTCGCCTTGTTTTCCTTTTCCTTTTGTGTTCATATCCTGAATCTGAATTTTTTATTTTCCTTCGTTATGAGAGTAGGATTAAATAGAATTCATTTTAAACATGTAGGTACATAAAAGTCGTATAAATACATAAAAAAACGTATAAATATATTTTTAAAAAATCGTATATTGACACACAGAAGATTATGAAGAATGGTATGTAGGTATAATAAATAATAATGGAAGATCTTCGATTTACCTATTTGTCGATAGTTCTCAAAATGTACAAGTGAAACTTTGGTTAAATAACTGGCGTAAAATTTGGGTAAGTAAGTTGAGCTAAATCAATAAGACAGAAGGGTATAAATATTAACAATATAAGAGTAAATAATAAATAATGTAAGGCTATAATACAACGCGATATTACATACATGGCAAACAATGTAAACAGTACTTCACACTTCACTTTGTTTTAAGGTACTTTTTTAAATGATTATTTTTAATCAAATGTTTGTAATTCATTTTTTAATGAATCAATTGATGAATTAATTATATTTTTCGTTTAGTTTTCAGTTTAATCTCATACTTAATTTGTCTGTCAACCATTTTTTGGCTTAAGGTTGATTCGTGGTGATCTCTTCGATAGTTATCAAGGTCGACAACGTTGCCGGTGGCTCTGAGGTCGACTCGGTTTCCGTTGAGGTTATGTCAGTCTCTTCTGTTGCTAATTTAACATCGGGGGCTGGCGTTATTATCGTAATAACCTAAAAATAACATAGAAAATAGATGATAATGATTATTGTGTGTAGGAGAAAATTGATATGAGTATCTATATCGACTCGTAAATTATCATATAATATGTAAATCTGCAGGGAAAGTGCTTCGTGGGTAAAAATTGTAACATTTTCCCAAAGCGATAGCTCTGAGAAACAGAGACAGAGAGGGATAGAGAGAGAGAGAGAGAGAGAGATAAAGAGTGAGAGAGACGTCCGAAGGTCTACATTGTTTGAGTGAGTCCAATTACGAGTCTTCTCACGAAATGCTAACCTCATAAAGTTTCGCTCTGGTAAATACGCACCTTGTTCTCTCCTGCTTTTTGGCCGAGCATTTCGAAGAATATAAAGGAACCCTAACAACCTATAATTAGCTAGAAGCCCCCTCTTGCCCCTCGCTACTTTTAAAATTAGTCTCAAAGCGTGACGTTGTTGTATTAGGGTGTTAGAGTATTATTTTGTTAAGACACTTGTTTAAGCTTTTTTAATTGCCAAGCTATGATCGTTTTTTCATTTTGATTTTTACTGTTTTATTCTTTATATTGTTTTTTTATTGGTGTATTGTAAATTGTTTTTTTTTATAATTGTGTTTCTAAACATCTTTAGTTTTTAACATTACTTAATATTAATAAAATAATTAGTATGGTTAGATACGTACCAATCGAAATGTTTCAATACCTTTGAGTGACCCCCATAAGTTTCTACAGTAGTATTAGGGGCAGGGGTATGAGGAGAAATGTCCATTAACCCCACCAGAGGGTGCTTGGCGTTCTTCTTCTTCTTCGTCGTCGTCTCCAGCTCGTTAACTGAAACGATAAAATATTCCTTTAATTAAAAGCCCAAAACGTCCTAATCGCATTTGAAACATTTCCAATTTCGCCTGCAGTGGCCGGACAAAGGGGATGAAAGCAAAAAAATGGGGAACGAGAGCGCAAGGGTAAATAAAAGTAGGAAACAAAAACTGGAACATTGGAAGTGGCTGTCGTGTCGGTGCGAAGAGGAAAACTTTGTTAGTTAATTAAAACATGTATTTTTTATTCGCGGGTCGGAAACGTTCCCCTGGTAATTAGCGAAGTTTTAAGCTGTGTTTAATTGCAGCATGCTTTGCTAAAAAACACCCCCAAATCACCCTCTCGCTGAACTACCAATTTTCTAAACCAGGCTCTTTCTAGTCCTTTTGTAAACCTTGTTTCTATTTATTTACTTTTTTCTATTTAGTTACTTCTTTCTATTTATATACTTCTTTCTATTTATTCACTTCTTTCTATTTATTTACTTTTTTCTAGTTATTTATTTCCTTCTAAACATACCCAAGAAAGTGCAAATTCTCCAATTAAAAGTTAGTAAAGCAGATGTTCCAATAGTTTCCTCCTAATGATGGCCAAGAACAAATCTTGCTGAATTCTAGCAGTTAATTAAGATAACAATCGAGATGAATCCAATAATCGCAATTAAGCTCAAGACAATATGATTGGTTGCGATTTTTATTGTGCGAACGAACAATGCCGTGTAAAACAAACTCTCATTAAAGAAGTTCTTGCATACGTTCACAATGCAATGGCTACACAACTCTGCCGCATCCATGTGGGTTACCTACTTAGTGAGGTACTAATTTCTTCAGCCATTGGTTCTTAGTTGGTTCTTAGTACCATTGGTTCTTATACCCATTAGTTGGTACTACCTGCAGTTTGTATAACCATTAGTTTTGTATAACCATTAGTTTTGTATAACCATTAGTTTTACTACCATTAGTTTTACAACCATTAGTTTGTACAACCATTCGTTTTTAAAATCATTAAAACCATTAGTACCATCAACACCATTCTCGTAAACTTATGTTTGCTCAACGTACCTATTCGTGAGTATAGCAGAAACTTCAAAGTAAAAAAAGTGAAAATCTCTTAAAGTAGAAAAATTAATACTCACTCAAATGAGGCCATTCTCCAAAATTGCTCCTTATCTCATCGGTACTCTTCTTTAAGGTTCTCTCCGTAGTTTCCCCTTTCAGAACCTTCAAAAGCGATCTTATATCGTGCCTTTTTCCTTGTTTCTCATTATTCAAAAGCTTAGGCTGAGGAGTCACAACATAAACCTTTTCTTTGGTTTTCGGAGAAATAGACACTTGGGTTTGTTGCCAATTTGGTTTGGTCTCGTTGACAAGCTGTACTAATCCATAAACTGCTGTCCTTAAGTCTTCTGTGGTCGTTGGTTCTTGACTTTTGAACCTTACTTGACCTTTAACATTTACATGACCTTTAACATTTACTTGACTTTTTACATTTTCTTCCTTACCCTTCGCTTGATTTTTATCCTTCTCTTGATTTATACCCTTCTCTTGAATTTTAACCCTCACAGTACTACCACCAACAATAAAGTTATTCTCCAAGTTCACAAGGCTATTGCTAGAACCCGCAGGTTCATGATCAACAAAATTTTCCTTGATCGACTCCACCGTCGTTTCTTCTTCATTTGGATCATAAGGTTGTGTGGTCAAGTACTCATTGGGTATCTTCTTCGAAGGTACCAACCAAGCATTGGTACTAGCCGTCTTCTGATGCCATTCTTTGTCCAAATGAACCTTGTTAGAGAACTCTTGCTCAGTCCAGCCATCGATATTCTTCTGAAGCCTGATGATATCAAATGGAAGCTTTTCCGTAGGATTCCTATTCTGGTACTTATCAGCTTCTGACCTTAGAAGATCCTTGATATTTTGGATTCCTGTTGTAACAGAACGTTGAGTTGTCAAGGATGACGATATGGTTCCTTGGGGGACGAAATCCTTGTTGTATTGTTGCCAAACTGACTCAGCTGTTGGTGGCTGAGTGTACAGAGGCAATTGGGGTTCGTGGTATTGGAATTTGGTTGCTCTAGAAAGAGAATTCGGATAAAATTAACTTTAAAATTTGTCATTGGTATCAATATCTTACATTATCATTATCATCATTATATTGCATTATCATTATCATAACTATTATTATTATGATTATTATTATGATTATTAGTATGATTATTGTTATCATTATGATTATTCTTATCATTATGATTATTGTTATCATTATGATTATTCTTATCATTATGATTATTGTTATCATTATGAGTTTTGTTATCATTGTTATTATTGTTATTATTATGATTATTATTATTATCATTATTATTATTATCATCATTATTATTTTTATTTTATTATCATTTTTATTACTATCCAGCGATTCATAAAAATACAGCCTCAAGCAAGACGATTTCTATTTATGCACATGTGGAAGAAGGAATGCGGCCATTATTTTTATGGCCATTTTCTCGATTACATTAAGAGTTTGTCTTCTTCTGCACAATTTTTACCGTCAAATCCCATTTACTCGACGTTTATGCCCTTCGTATAGCTGCTATACTATAGCGCGCTATAGCGCCTTGCTAGAGCCAGGGGAGGGATTCAGTTCTTATTCTTGGATCTAAATGGAGCGCTTATTGTTTTAGATTACTTCTCAAACTACTCGAGTTTAGGGTGCCTTTAAAAGTTTAAAGCTTTCCGAATCAATTGACTCGGTTAAATCTGTTTATATCGATTCCTCCTCTGTTTCCTGCAGATTCCTACTTTTAGTATTGTTATGTTTTTTGTCAGTTTCTGATACGTATAGTAATTATTAGAAGTAAAGATCTGCTCTTCACAATGATAGAAAAAAAGTAGGAAAAGATTAATCCTTTAGTGAACAGATTATAGACATTAAATACTAAAACAGTCAGAAAAAGGAAGATTGCATTAGATACTAAAATAGTAAGAAAAAAGAAGAATACATTAGATACTACAACAGTAAGAAACAACAAGAATACATTAGATACTACGACAATACATTAGATACTAAAACAGTAAGAAACAAGAACTATACATTAGATACTAAAACAGTAAGATAAAAGAAGAATACATTAGATACTACGACAGTAAGAAACAAGAACAATACATTAGATACTAAAACAGTAAGATAAAAGAAGAATATTTTAGATTCTAAAATAGTAAGAAAAAAGAAGAAAACATTAGATACTAAAACAGTAAGATAAAAGAAGAATACATTAGATACTAAAACAGTAAGACAAAAGAAGAACACATTAGATACTACGACAGTAAGAAACAAGAACAATACATTAGATACTAAAGCAGTAAGATAAAAGAAGAATACATTAGATACTAGAACAGTAAGACGAAAGAAGAACACATTAGATACTACGACAGTAAGAAACAAGAACAAAACATTAGATACTAAAACAGTAAGATAAAAGAAGAATACATTAGATACTAAAACAGTAAGACGAAAGAAGAACACATTAGATACTACGACAGTAAGAAACAAGAACAAAACATTAGATACTAAAACAGTAAGATAAAAGAAGAATACATTAGATACTACAACAGTAAGAAACAAGAACAATGCATTAGATACTAAAACAGTAAGATAAAAGAAGAATATATTAGATTCTAAAACAGTAAGAAAAAAGAAGAAAACATTAAGTACTAAAACAGTAAAACAAACTTACTCAAACACTCCACCACTTGGCACTTTTCGTCCTTGGTACAAACTAGGCTGGACATTATTCCCATTATTCCCAATGGTAGTATAAGGGATGATAATCTGCAACTGCTTCGTCTTCTTCGTAGTGCTTGATGATGATGATGATGATGGATCCAAAGCACTAAAAGAGGGTATCCAAGGAGAATCAACGATTGGAGGAGGCTGCATGCTCGTAGAGATGCTAACCACTGGCTTGGGCCTCCAGGTGCTGAACTCCAATGGAGGAACCGTGAAGAAGTTCTCACTATTCCTCGTGTCTGTGTCTCTGATATCCTTCTGGACCTCATGGTTGATGACCGCAGGATTAGGGAGGTTGAATTCTGTGTTTAGGAGAGTCGATTCGACGCTGAAGTCTGGAAGCTTTGCCAATTCTTGTTCTACTGAGATTTCGTTGTTTGAGGTTTCTCTATGGTTAGTACTTCCTCCATGGTTAGTACTTCCTTGATGGTTACTACTTCCTTGAAGGTTACTACTTCCTTGATGGTAACTACTTCCTCCATGGTCACTAGTTCCTCCATGGTTTCCGCTTTCTTTATGGCTACCACTTTCTACATGGTTATATTTGTCTCTATGGTTACCGTTTACTCTATGGCTACCGTTTTCTCCATGGTTACCACTGTCTCTATGGTTACTACCGTCTATATGGTTACCATCGTCTCTATGGTTACCATTTTCTCTATGGTTACCATTTTCTCTATGGTTACCAATTACTCCATGATTCCCAAAGTCTTTATCTCCATCTCTCTTGTGATTCTTCAGATGTCCTCCAACCTGAACAATGGTGGTAATATTGTTGCTAGATGCAGCTGGGTGAGCATCTTCTACTTGTGGTTCCACTATAATTGGATTTTCGCTTAGTTTTACTGGTGGGATGAAAGTTACTGGGTGCAAAAGAGTTGGTTTCAAATTGGTTTGTTGCAAATGTGATTGCAAATTAGATGTTTGCAAATGTGATTGCAAATTAGATGTTTGCAAATGTGATTGCAAATTAGATGTTTGCAAATGTGGTTGCAAAACAGATTGTTGCAAATTTCCAGTAGAGGGTTGTTGGTCACCAACGAAGTTTTGCCTTGACTGATCAAAACCTCCTAAGCTGCTAGAAGAATGAACCAAAATGGCTGGACTGGCAAAACTATTTGGAGGATATTGAGGGTAATTCGTATCTCCACCAGAGGACGCTAGTGGAGTTACGAAATTAGACACTTGGGCGCCATTGGAGTTGGTCGAAATTTGCTGATGTTGTTGTTGCTGTTGGTATTGTTGAACTTGTGGTTGATGTTGTGGTTGTTGTTGAATTTGTGGTTGTAGATGAATATGTGGTTGTTGTTGAATCTGTGGTTGTTGTTGAATCTGTGGTTGTTGTTGAATCTGTGGTTGTTGTTGAATCTGTGGTTGTTGTTGAATCTGTACTTGATGTACTTGAGGCAAAGCTTGTGGTACATCTTGACTGATTCCTTGAAGTACCCCTGGATATTCTCCATGAGTTATTCCTTGAACTCCTCCAACTCCCAGAGACGTTTCTTCACCGAAATTACCACCTTCACCCTGCTGCTTAACATTAGTGGTCACCTCCACCAAAGGCGATTGGATAACATTGATGGGATGCTCGACAGAATCCAAGAAGTCAGCAATAGGTATACTCTTGATGATTTGAATGTTGTCATCAACATTGGTGATATCCTGGTGGAAATTCTGGTAATTGTGGAGAGGCGCCAAAGGTTTATGGCTCAAATTGGGCAACGGCAAAGGTTTGAATTCCACAGGAATCTGACCAATGTGGTTTATGTCTCCGTTTTGGTTCGCCACCAAAGGAATTTGCTCCCCAGGAAGCGCAGAAGAATCGCTTCCTCCTCCTGTTGGGCCTATTGGAGCCCCATGGTGTGGATTAAGAATGGTGTAGATATCTTGGTTTCCAGGGAGGAAATTTTGGATAACTGAAGAAGCTGCCACTGGGACACCATAACTCGTGGTGGGGGGCACAAGATTGGTTTGCTGAGGTGGAGGGCCATAAGAGTTGGCAGGGACTCCATATTGAGGGTGGATTACTGGAGGAGGTTTGAGTTCTCCGAAACTGTTGAATGGTTTGCTGCTGAAGAGTTGGTTTGGTCCGTTTCTTGGGAAGCCTTTAGGGGGGCCATATTTGCCAATTGGAGGACCTAGGAATGTTGATTGTGGAGGGCCGTAGCTTTGTGATGGAGGAGGGCCGTAGCTTTGAGATGGTGGAGGACCATAACTTTGTGATGGTGGACCATAAGTTTGCTTTGGAGGACCATAAGTTTGCCTTGGAGGACCGTACGTTTGTTTTGGAGGAGGGCCATAGTTTTGAGATGGAGGTGGTCCAAAGCTTTGAGGTGGTTTTAAATCGCTTATTGGAGGTGCCCCGTAGTTAGTAAAAGGTTTTGAAGGAGGAGGAGGCAAATATTGACCAATAGATGGAGCAAAAGGAACTTTTGGATCTCTAAAGTTGACGGGAGGTCCACTGTGGGGAGGTTTGCCTATAAGAGGTGGAGGGCCGTAGTTTTGACTTGGAGGACCATAGCTTTGACTTGGAGGACCATAATTCTGATTTGGAGGACCATAATTTTGACTTAGAGAACCAAAGTTTTGGCTAGGTGGGCCATAGTTTTGATTTGGGGGACCAAAACCGTCCTTTGATGGACCATGATTTGGAGGACCATAGTCTTGATTAGGAGGACCATAGCCTTGACTAGGAACCCCATAACTTTGACTGGGACCTCCATGGTCTGGTCCAGGTGGCCTCAAGCTATCTAAGCTAGTAAATTGTGGCCCATTTCCATGATGGAACTCCGATGGTTGAACAAAACCAATGAGAGTGTTCCTCCCAGCTTGGCCAGCGATTGGAATCCAAGGTTCGCTGTTGCAAGGATTACATTTGTTGCTTTGGTGACCTCCTTGAACTTGTTGGTTTGATGGTGGCAAATATTGATTTGACGATGGTAGGTATTGGTTTGCTGGTGGTAGATATTGGTTTGGTGGTGGTAGATATTGGTTTGGTGGTGGTAGATATTGGTTAGGCGAATGGTGGCCTTCAGCAGGAGTCACATCAGAACCTCCAAAAGGAAAGATCCAGCTAGCCAATTTGGACATAAAACCTCCCTCAACATTATCCTCTTTTTTGTAAGGACTCGATTGTTGAAGAACAGTCTTGCCATGGAACGAGTCTAGCCGATCTTCTGCTTCTATCTGCTTTTTCTCTTCTTCCGCGGAAGTGGAGATGATGCAGATGAGGAGGATTGTGGCCAAGGTCTGAAACAAACCGAGAAATCAATTGAGTTAGAAGAATGCTTGTTATGGAGGAATTTGAGATTGAATTTGGGAACTAAACTTTAGGATGAAATATGTTTCATGGAGTTACATATAAAATTCGTTGAGTTAGGTACATATAAAATTCGTGGAGTTACATATAAAATTCGTGGAGTTACATATAAAATTCGTGGAGTTACCTATAAAATGGTAATTGGGCATGAGGTTAATAGGTATTCGAAACCCATTAATTTCTCCGCATTCGGAGGCTGTTCGCTCTCGTATAACATCATGAGCGTAATGCCGCTGAGGAAATTTGCATACTATTATGTGAACCAGTAAAACTGGTCGTTTGTGAGTATTTTTTATCTCGGCTCATGAATGAGTTTTGGAGGATGAGGCAGCGAGGAACAATGCGGCTGCTTTTGCGGGTCAAGGTTGCCCCACTTCTATATGTATTTATTCTATATGTATTTATTCTATGTATTTATTCTATATGTATTTATTCTATGTATTTATTCTATGTATTTATTCTATATGCATTTATTCCAAAATGTTTATTCTAAACTCTATTCTGAAATCTTTATTCGACGATGTTTATTCTAAATGTTCATTCTATACCGTATCTGACGGTAACTTTCTTTTTCCAACGAGTCTTGAATGGATTATCGCCTAATTTTAATCATTTTAATTTCAATCTTCTTAATTTCATTCATTTTAATTTGAGTTGCAATTGGAATTTGAGTAGGAGTTTGATTTGGAATTTGAAGTCAGCTTTGCACAAATTTTTATGTTTTATTTGTCCTCGTGGTTCAAAGCTTATAAAAAAGGACGATTTCGATGCGAATAAGAAAGAAACATTTTGAAGAGTATAAAAAGGAAACAACGCAGGATAAGGAGGACAAATGGCAAAAATCCTGCTTTACCAGGATTCGCCCCAGGAAAACAAACTGCGAGACTGCTACAGGAGACACGAAGAGGAGGCATTATGTAAATGGGAGTTTGTTTTGTGTCCTGATATAATCTGGAGGAGTTCCACTCCGCTTTGTCTACAGATTTTACCTCAGAGAGACGTGGGGCACGTGCAACGTTAAATTAAGGAAAGCCTCTCACTCTCCTGGATCCTGCAAGTCCTTAAGGATTCCTTTGGTTGATACTTACAAGATGAGACTAAAAAAGTTTTGTCGCATTTTCACTCGATTATAATACTCTTAAGAAATGAACAATAAAATGGAAGGTTTAGCCAGATTTAGCAAGTTGTAGATTTTTGATTTACTAGTCCCAGGTTTTTTTAGTTTTTAAATTTTTCAGTTTGTCACTCAAGTAGACTTAATAGACTACCACATTTAACAGATATTGGTAACAACGGACAAAACTTGGATAACCCTTTTGGTATCGTTTGTATGGTTTTCTTCTATTGTATAACATCTACTCTATCCGCCATCAACTGACTCAAT